>JAIUZE010009455.1:0-31978 GCA_022085475.1 Heliosperma pusillum | reverse complement strand
TTTGTTTCGGGATTTAAGTTGACTCGGGAATAGTTAAATGACGTTCGGGTTAAACCGTAAAACCTTCTCTTTAATTCCGAACAAATTCAAAATAATTTTATTAAATTATCATAAATTCAAATAAATCTTAATAAATTAAAATAAATTAAATTTATTATTTTTCAAATATAATTTCCGTCTTTCAAATTACGGGTTGTTACAAGCTTGGGATGCGGGGTACCTGGATTGGCGTGGGAGATGAGATGAGTCAGTCCGGGTATTGGTCTAGCTAGTCATATTTTGCATTGTTCCTTGATAATTGTATTAGTACCTTCCTTGTAATTGATTGTTTTGTTGCTCTCACGACCTTAGGAAATCGACAAGTAGCTCTCTCATCCATGTAGATCGTCCGGGTGAATGAGGTTGTTACATTATTGAGCAGAAAAATAATAGCAAGAATTTCGTGGGCAATCGAGATACTATTTGGGCTCCCTTTCCTTGTGCAATAGATTGGTTAATTTTCACCATATTCAAGACTTTTAGCATGATTGACTAACTAATCTACCGTTTTTCACCCCCAACATACATAGATACCTACAACAATCTATTAACCTAAAGATGTTAATTACCATAATTTTACTTAATATGCTAATTAAAATATATTAGCCAAACATGTTAATCAAATATGTCATATATAATCTGTTTAATTAATCTGCTTCCACTAATAAGAATCTATCTAGTACTAAACAAAGTCATAGATAAAGTGATAAAATAATAGTTTTCAATGTTCATAATGGAAGTTCTCATAAATTAAAGAGATGTATTAAACACAAATTCTCATTTGTGTCACAAATTTTCGTCACAAGTTTGTGAAGGAGCAAATGTGACCATTTTTATGGAAAATGTAACCATTATATGACTGGTAACATTTTATGGATGATTACTTTTTATCATAAAATGGTCACATTTAGTCCGTCACAAGCTTGTGACCGTCACTATTAAAAAAGAATCATGGACAACACCATTAAATGTCTACTATTTGTATTCTCACATACCAACATGTATTCCAACAAAGCCATTATCAACAAGCTTTCATTCACGAATCACGAGTTAAGAAATACTTGCACCTTTTCCATCCAAAAATTTTACTCCTTGATTAACTAAACTTAACTAAGAAAAATAATGAATAGTTTACCACTCTTAAACTTTTTTTTTTCTCAACCTTCTATTATATTTTCTTAAAATAGAGAGCGTAATTAACAATTGATTAGAATAATCATTAATCAAAATATTTTTCACAAATTATAAAATGAAACTGTTTTACATCGTGGGTTGATCCACTTATTTTTAAAAAAAAATACTTATTTATTGGTCATAAACTAATTAATGAGTTGTGTTACTTTAATGGGACCGTCCGACCGTTAAAAACCGTCTCACACAATACTACGGTTCATTTTTTTGGTGACTAATTAGTACTCCATAATACGCACCAAAAGAAGGCAAAAAAGTTTGAGTATACTCCCTTATTTCCAATCAAATGTAGTAATTTACTTTTTATGAGTCAAACTTTGAAAATTTTGAGTGTTTCTATACCCGCGAAAGTTGTAATTGAACCCCATTATTTTGTCTAATTGTGAGACTAAACCGCTTAAATTTAGATTGTAGTGATTAAGCCCCATAAGTTATACAAAACGTGGAATTAAGCCCCTTATCAAAATCTCATGAGAAATTCAATATATCATACCACAAAAATTAAAATAGTTATGTTTTTTTTTTAAAAAATATTGTTTTTTAATCTAAAAAATGAAAATATTTTGAAAATTTGAAAATATGATTTTTTATTTTTTACAAAATCGTTATTTTTATTAAAATATATCTATATTACCTAAGAAAAACATGAGATAGTCAAGATTAGGCACATATATTTTTAGTGTGTCTCGACTTTTTACAAAAAGTTAATTTTTTTATATATTTTATTTATTTTACAAAGAATGTTAAACAATTTTTTGTAAATTATTCATTTATTTTGTAAACTTAAATATTTTGGTTTTTATTAGATAATTGAAAATGGTTATTCTTTTAAATTTTGTTTCATTTGTTAAGTTTTTTATTATATTGTATATTTTGTGAAAAAAAGTATGATCAATTACATTTTTTGTAATATGATATATAGAATTTTTCATGAGATTTTGAGTAAGGGGAATAATTTCACATTTTGTATGACTTATGGGGCTTAATCACTACAATCTAAACTTAAAGGGATGTAATCTCACGGTTAGGTAAAGTAATGAGGCTCAATTACCACTTTCGCGATTACATATAAAAAAGTATAAAACTTTGAAAGATAAGTAACATATTTAGTTGTTGTGAAAATATTTGACATAAAACTATAACTTCTATTAAAAAAAAAAATACAAATAAATGAAGTAAAACGTAGTTATAGTATCGCTTCAAAGAGCATCCTAATTTCTAACATAAATTAGCTCGTCTCACTGAAACGGTCATTATCCGCCATCAAGTGAAGACAGATAGTGCTCTCTCACAAATCACAATATATAAGCGAGAGGTCAAGTGGAAGCTATATTTGCCCACCCCATTTGAATATTATGAATGAGATATTATCCGTCTTTAACTTGTAATGAATAATGTCCGTTTTAAATGAGAATTTGGTATTATATTGCATTGCAAATGAGTGGGTAATATATTTTGATTAAACTTGATCATTCGTACAGAAACACCATGCGCTGACTGTTGACTGTTGCATGACAGCAGACAATTTATGGCTTGAAATTGTGCAAATGTGATGTTTAACTGTGCCCTCGTACCCGTCATGTCAGTTTTTCACCCGTCATGGAGTAAAGAATCTCCCTTTATACCAACTTACCAAGTACTTTTATTTTTACCTTGTACGAGATTCACAATGTAAGATTATTTCATTGGGTAAAAGAAGAGTCATAAATTAGCGACCGTAAGTCTTCCTTGTAACGGAAAGATCCGGGAAAAAAATATTATACATCAAATGTAATACCTCATACCCTTATTAGTTTTTGAGTTTATTTGTATTTTTTCTGAGTATTTAAAATAAAATTTATAAGTAAAATAATAATTTTGTAATAACAAAACTCAAAATTAATTGTATTTTTAGATATAGTTTTGAGCAATGTTGATATTTTTTTAGCTTAATGTTTAAATGAACGAGTTCAAAAACTTTATAATAAAACTCAAATTCTGTAAAATAAAACTCAAATTTTTTTTAATGAAACTCAAAAAGTACATTATCAGATGTACTACCTCTGATGTACTATTCATGAACTGAGATATCTGCCACAAATTTTTAATGGTTAATTAATTTTTATTTATTTAGATAAGCCGGCCTAAAGAATCACAAATAACTTATGTTTTCCAACCCATATGGGATAATATATGACATGTCACAAGCTTGTGACGGATATGCTCGTCACAAATGAGAATTTGTGTATTAACAATAAATAAATAATTTTTTCACACGAATAGACTATCTCACCATGTTAGACCGTTTTATTTTATACTAGTAATTTATATTTTTATAATAGCACTTGTCCTTCCACTTACCTCATTGTGAAAGAAACTAAATTGATTTCCACTTGCTCTATCATTGACCTTCTAATGAGAGAAAATTCGATCCATATTTATTGAAGATGAATATACCGCGTCTACGACGACAGTTTGTGTTACAATAGAGGCATGCACTTTATGTGGGGTTGCGCAGTTGAGCCTGTAAGAGCATCTCCAATGATAAGCTAGTCTACTTGGACAACTATAATGGTTGAGCTATTAGCTTGCAGTTTTACAAAATTGCAAGCAAGTTCCTAAGCAAAACCATTGGAGATGCTTGAAGGCTTGTGAATTATCTGCCAAAGTTTATTTTTAAATTGAAAGTAGCGCAAGCTTTTTTGTGATAGCCAATTGTAAAAATTTACTCAAATTCTCATTGAAGACGGACACTATCCATCACAAGTTGAAGACGGATAGTACATCTCTCACAATATGTAAGTGGGAGGACAAGTCGATGACAAATGGATACCCCACTTATTGCCCTCCTACTTGCATATTGTGAGAGGAAAACTATTTTTTTTCAACTTGTGACGGATAGTACCAGTCTTAAGTGAGACAAGCTGAAAAAACTAAATGGGGCAAAGTTATTGTTAGAGAATATTGCGGTATATTATATTATATACCGAGATCGATATAATATCGATATTATATGATTGTATTAAGTTACCCATATTAGATTATTCTAGGTTTGAGTTAAGGTTACTATATAAATCGTTTGATTGTAGTATTACGAACGAACGAATATCAATAACGATTATCTTTATGAGTTTTCCCTTCTCAAATTGTATTACGGTATCAGAGCCTCTCGCTCTTGAGGCATAAAAACACGTCTTTCGGTTGCCTGCCGGTGGGCCTATGAGACGAGATGCTCACCGGCGGGATATTGTTATCCATTATTCAAAAAAAAAAAACATTTCGTTTAGCCGAATAATACATCGTTATCAATTATTAACAAATTATTGTTTTGCCGAATAATATAAAAAAAAAAGTTGGAAAATGCTATGGTGATTCGTTTGCTGAGTTCTTTGCAGCCCGAAATAGTGCCTTGGGGTCAACATAGGCCTCTATGGTCCGGTGATTTGTTTGCCATATGAGTTGGGTAACTAAGATAATGGTCATGTAATTAATTTCAAATGACAAGAATTTTGTCGTTTAAATGATTGATGGGTACTGATTTGTGTTCGACGACATTGATTTTGGTTGGAGTTCGAAAAGAATGACGTCCTC
The DNA here is from genome assembly GCA_022085475.1 of Heliosperma pusillum. NCBI lineage: Eukaryota > Viridiplantae > Streptophyta > Magnoliopsida > Caryophyllales > Caryophyllaceae > Heliosperma > Heliosperma pusillum. The sequence continues at coordinate 27,178 of JAIUZE010009455.1, read as the reverse complement.
CAAATATTCGAAACTATCGGATGTTTTTCCCGTTAGGAAATTTGTCAAGCGCGAAAAGAGTGGAATTCTTGATAATTATTGATCGATTTTGACGGGTTTGAAAAACAGTGGCGTTCCCGTTCGATGATTTTTTTAACAAGTTCGAAAATAATGTCACTCCTATTGAAGTATTGAATACCGAAAGTTGAAGATATTTTTCTTCTTTCTTTATTTGGCAAACCCATGGAAATTTTGAAAAATTACAATGGGTTTGAGGGGGGCTGTTAGAGAATATTGCGGTATATTATATTATATACCGAGATCGATATAATATCGATATTATATGATTGTATTAAGTTACCCATATTAGATTATTCTAGATTTGAGTTAAGGTTACTATATAAATCGTTTGATTGTAGTATTACGAACGAACGAATATCAATAACGATTATCTTTATGAGTTTTCCCTTCTCAAATTGTATTAGTTACAGTAGCAATGAAAGATGTAATTATAATTTATAAGTTATAACCAGCAAAATTGCCCTCATTTTGAGTTACCCGACTTATATTCACTCAATAATATTACTCCTATCTCAGTTATTTGTTTTTGTCTTTGTGAAAGATATTTTAATCAAAGTCAAATAAATAATTGTGATGAAAAGAGTAATAACTAAAGATATACGGTATTAGCATTTGAGATTTAAACAAACATGATGGTTTGAAGTCTTTATTTCGAATTGACCTAAGCTAAGCAATTCATTAGCTAAATCTAGCGAGACGTTGTTAGTTCGTTAAAGGATAATTTTAACATGTGCCTTTAGGGCAATCATTAACACGGTTTACTTTTCCATCATCACATGAGAAGATTCCTTCATATCCGATTATGCTGAAAATACGAAGTGTAATATACGTTCTCCTGATAAATATAGCCAATAAAGACAATAATATAAATTAACTAGTCATTATAAAAAAAACGAGGCTTACCTAAATAGAAATCCAAGTGTAGAACTATTTATTATCCCGCCATAAAGTAATCCATTTTATATTATTAAACTGTTATATATAACGACAAGGTATTCACCGGTAGACAAGGCAAAATAAAATTGAACCCAAAGGCGATCGAAATTATCTATAACTATCGAACGTCCGACATGAGTATATGAGTGACCTGAATAGTACTCATTCGAGATGAATTGAATCTAATTTGATAGATTGAACTATACATGGGCCTCAATACATACGCACCAATAATAAGTTAATTGATTGACCTTAATTAAATTATTTAATTATTTTCACAAAAGAACTCTCACTTTAGTGTATTTTCTTAGATTCTTCATTCACTAATAGTACATTGAGTTATTTCATTCAAACTAATAAAAATAAGGAATATTAAGCCAACCTTTTTACCCCCTACCTCAAGAAATTATGACCCGAAAACTCATTTGAACAAATATGGACATGACTCGTTCGAACCCGGAGTTCACAGACCGATTAAAGTAACTAACCGAAACTAAACCGTTAAATCGAAACTAACACCAAAATTAAGATCAACCTGAATAAAACCGAACTGATTCAACCCGATCCAAAACCAAATCGTATGACCCACTTGCGAGGTCTAAATAATCACCGAGTGGTACAAACTCTTGGAATCAGTCCCTCATATGTTTTACTCCGTATATATGATCCATTTTTTATATGATATCTAGTACTTACGTGGTTGATATAAAAGGGTGATACTAAAACTCGGTTACACAGAAGTGGTAACGACATGAAGCCATATCATTTCCTTTCCAATCCATCCCGTTAATAAGCATGTGTGCTACTAAATATCGTCGACAAACTATTTTAAAACAAATTTCACCTAAACCATTGACAAACAATCTAACCGATAAATCGAAATATCTTCAATTATCCCCCAATTACACATCAAAAAAACGTAAAACGAATCGGTTTTTCTAAAATCGAGTCGGACAAATTTGCAAGTGAGCTAACCAAAGTATTAAACCCCCCAAGCCCAAAACTTTCTACAAAACCCAATAATTACCCAACTCAATTTTTACTCAAATTTTCAGGTAAAACAATTGAGAAAAAAATGGGGGGAAACAAGAACAAGAGGAAGAGAGGAAGGGAAGAAGAAAGAAGCATACATCCACGCAACAAATACGCTGAAAATCCACCTGATTTTGCTCATCTTGCCTCAATTTACCCTTCTTTTGCTCATTTTGTATCATATTCTCATAAAAATGGTCGTCCTAGAATTGATTGGACTGATTTTAATGCTACTCGTGAGCTCACTCGTGTTCTTCTCCTTCATGATCATTCAATTAACTGGTGAATTTCTCATTTTTTTTTACTTTTTATCATGTTATTATTGATGGGTTTTGCTTAAAGTTGCGATCTTTGTAATGGGTTTTATTAGAAGCTTGATTATGTGTATGAATTTTGAGTTTTTTTAATTGGTAATTTTCTCATTTTTTTACTTTTTTTTTCATGTTAATTTGTTGGGTTTGCTCAGTTTTGTGATTTTTTTAATGAGTTATCTCAAGTTTCATTATGTTTATGTATGAACTTTGATTTTAATATTGGTAAATTTCTCATTTTACTTTTTATCATGTTATTTTTGGTGGGTTTGCTCAAAGTTTTGATCTTTATGCTGGGTTTTGTGAGAAACTTGAATATGTGCATGACTGTATGAGCATGAATGAAGCGGAACTGAACTGAACTAACTTATTTGAAGTACTGAACCGATTTGAACTAACTGAGGTGAGAGCCTAAGTGAACTTTGAATTAAGAAAAATTCAATATCCATTGACTTTACGAGCTAAGATAGGTGGCGGGATTAATGTAGCTTAAGTTAAGGCAATAACTGACCTATGTATCCCAATCCACGAATATAACCAGCGGTATAACAATGTCTTGGGAGGTCGGATACATTTAGACTTGAAACTTTGCACATCAATTCGCTGTGCATCATATCGATGTTTAAATGGGCTGATAGCTTGATATAGCAATATGGCAGAAGATCGCGAACCCACCACACCCACATGATTTCATGCGTTTGGAAAGTAGTTTGGAGGGCTGGCCACTATGCTAGTAGTCGAGTAATACGAGCTGTGATAAACTCAGTTATTTTCGATAGCCAGTCATCAACTCATCATGGGAGGACTGCTTACCTTATTGATTGTATACATCTAGGTATTGGCTTCTATAGTTCTAGGAAAGATATGGTGTGACAAATTTCATTGATCTCCTAGCAAGTGGTTACACAATCCTAGGGAGTAAACTTGGTGACTGACTAAAAGAAGCTACGAGCACTGAAGTTAACAAAAAAATAAAAAATGCCTTCCAATCGAGTTCCAAGCTATGATTTTTGTAAGAATCTTACGAATTGTTTAGTTTTTTCCTTTATTTCTTACTTGTGTTGAACGTTCTGGAGATGTTTTATCTTATTATTTGCTTTGTCGCAGACTAGACTTTATACCTTAATAAGTATTCTATCAAAAATAAAGGGTTATTTTTAATGCAAAGTTTCGCTTTTAAGAAGTAACCTTTTAGAATATGTGAGCTGGTAGGGATAAAATTAAATTCGTGGAGGTTTTGACCACTTGATATCGCAAACTTTTTTGAAGCTACAATGTATTGCTATCCTTGATTTAATGCTTACCAAATTTACCCAGTGATTCCGAAGAGGGTACCAAGAAGAGCTGCTCAATTTTGCATTTGCTTGTTCATTCAATATGATCTCGTTATTTCGTATATTATTGGTGCCTTGGTGGACTTGGGTTGGGGTTTGTTGATTGATTAATGAACATTGTTAGCAATTCAGGTGGATTCCAGATGGGCAGCTTTGTCCAACCGTGCCCAACAGATCAAATTACATTCATTGGATTGAAGATCTGTTAGCATCTGACATTATTGAGAAAAACAATGTTGACGGAGATAAAGTGAGGGGATTTGATATTGGAACTGGAGCAAATTGCATTTATCCTCTTCTTGGTGCATCGTTACTGGGCTGGAGCTTTGTTGGCTCAGGTATGCACTATGCAGTATGCTACACTACTTAAAACAGTCCATTCAATGGAGCTGAATTATTGAATCATTCCACAGATCCACTTCCTTAACTCCGTTTAATTGCTCCATTGTCTGCCTTTTATACTTTTTTTTTTATTTTCTTTTTCGGCCTTCATATATGCCTAATTTAGCGGTATGGTGATGCACTGCAGATGTAACTGATGTTGCTTTGGAGTGGGCTGACAAAAATGTGAAAAGTAATCCCCATATCTCGGATTTGATTGAGATCAGAAGGGTTAAAGTTACTAGCCCTATTAATGAAGTACCATTAGAATTAAATAGTACTGAGACCGAGGGTGATGATCAAAGGAAGGAGCTTTCACAGAAGATGAGAGAGACAGATGATACTGCAGTTAGCAGTTCTTGCGATAAGTTCAATGATGTGGAGCTATTGGACGGGGAGCAAACTTCCGAAGTAATTGAAACAAAGGACAATGATACACAACCCGGACTATCGATACCAATTTCAGAGCAGTCGGATGTAGATACGAGTTATTGTGGGCCATCTATCCTCGTAGGTGTAGTTAGGGAAGGAGAGAAGTTTGATTTCTGTATGTGCAATCCCCCTTTTTTCGAAAGCATGGCAGAAGCAGGACTCAATCCAAAAACTTCTTGTGGTGGGACGACAGAAGAAATGGCCTGCCCAGGTGGGGAAAGGGCTTTTATTAGCCGTATTATTGAAGATAGTGTCACCCTAAAGCAGTCGTTTCGGTACATAATCTCTACATTGGTTAGTTTGATGTGTGCTTGCGGTTATGTGGACCTTGGATGGACTTAGTTTGAATTTCTATTCTCTTGCTTCCAGGTGGTACACTTCGATGGTTGGGAGGAAGTCAAACCTTAAGTTCTTGACGTCAAAACTTCGAGAAGTGGGAGTCACGATTGTAAAAACAACTGAGTTTGTTCAAGGTCAAACTTGTAGATGGGGGATTGCTTGGTCATTTATGACTCCTGCCAAAAGAGTTCTGAGCGCCAATGGATGCCAGAAGAGTCAGCTGTCATTTATGCTTGAGGTAAAGCACATACTAAATTTCTTAAAATCCGTCTTGAAATTCTCCAGGGCTGTCGGCTGGTCTTTCTTCTTGTCATTTTATGAAATCTTAACCTTAGCAAGCCATTCTAAGTGAATAATCTTATTCCAATGATGCGTGATTAGAGCCTTCGTGTCTCCATTTTTGTCCTATGGCTGGCTTACTAGTAGCAAGTTCATTATTCGTTTTCCTTTTTCTCTTCCCCTCTTTCATTCAACCTTTTCTTGCATGACATGTTCTTTGTTTTTTTATTTTTAAGATTAAGATGTAGCAATTCCCTCACCACCTCCAACAGTTATCACAGTCCCCTTTATCAATATTTTGCCAAACTTTAATGTTGTACTCTCTGACAACGGGCGTTTTAGAATTGTCATTCTTATGTTGGTGAAGACAGAGAAAGCCTAGTGTCACCTCTTTAGTGTATACTGGTATAGATCTATAATTGCAATTGAGGTTGGAAAATAACTGCATTCCGTTTTTGAGTTTCTGATGGGCAATTTGCATTAACGTTTCACTATGTTATGGATTTGTTTCATAGAAAATTATGATATGAAATGCTTTGATGATGATGATATTATCATGGACTAAACCCAAATGGGAGTTAAACAGGGTAGTTATTCTTGAGTTGTGGGACAATGTTTATGTTAAATGGGTTAGTCTCACATTATATTAACGCTAGACCGTCTCTCAACTGTGAAGAGACTAATTAATCTTGTAAGTTCTAATGTGTTCAGGATTATCTTTGATTTTGCTCTACTTTTACCATTTCTTATTCCTACAATCCCACGTTTGACCACGGGTTGGTTCTTTCTAGGGTCTTCAGCGCCAAAGCAGCGCCTTCAGTGTTTTGCAATCAGTGGAATCTTTCTTTACCCGCTTTGGTGTATCTTGCAAATGCAACGCCGCCTCATTTACAGTTGATGTGAGTTTACTTGGGTGTTTCTCGTTCATGTTTTCTGCCAATTGTCAAGTAATTGGAGTTACAAGACATTTTTATTGTGCTTAGGTTAGGGCCCTGAAAGATCATTGTGATGCTATCTTGAAAAGTGATGCCAAAAACCTGGATGAAGTTTCGAGCTGCAAGCATATGGCTGAACCATCTGGCACAAGTTCTTCAGATGTGAACTTATCTTTCCGAATTTCAGTATGGCTTGACTCTGGCTTTTACAAGTGTTTATACACTTTTTCTTCCCACTAAACTAACGGTGTATAATTTTGCTGGGTCTTTAGGTCTTTCAGCAGATTCCAGGAACGCTTCTGCTAAAAGGATCATTACAGCAACGAGACAGCCCATTTTCAGGTGCATCCTTCGTGAATTCAATGGCTTGCTTTGCTAAAACGTTACGTGGTTTTATGCAGTAAAAAAATATTTCCTTTCCATCTTTAACTTGCGACTTATTTTTTTACCCTTACATATTACCTCCTAATCTTTAAAGAACGAACTACCCTGATAAGTGCGTCATTTTCGAGAGAAGAATTTGCTAATCTTATCTCTCTCAGAGTAGTGAAACCCTTTCCTTAGTGTATTCTGGAATACCGAGTTATCAAGGTTTTGAAGGTCATCATGAGTCATGACTATATATCGATGCACTATTTGCCGCGTTTATAACACAACGAACAAGATTATGGCTCTTTCATAACCGAGTTATCAAGGTTTTTTTTTTTTTTTCCCCGATTTTAAGCTTTCTCTTGTGTTGTCGCTAGAGCCTGACCAACTTGTATTGGCAAACCAAAAAATGTTGTGAATTATTTAGTTGGCCTAGTAGAGCATGGCTGATTGCATGTTCCCTGTTACGATCTTTTCAGAAGGATTCTCACCCATATTTCAACAACTAGAAGAATTTTTGAAGCATAAATTTTGCAAAGAGAAGGTTATCATAGGTCCAAAAGGTGATCCGATTTCATATAGTTAAGAAGCAATGCCATGACGTATAATATGAGGCGCGACTCTTTTTCAACCAAGCACCCGAGTTCGAGTTCATGTCCAAATATTCGGCTACAAGTAGCGGATATATGTGCTCATCAGCTATTCTCGAGAGAAAAAGATCACGTTTTTGGCCTAACATGAAGTATCGTATGTGTTGTTTCTACACTCAACCGACAATGTCGAAGTCAGGTAGCCTAAGAAAGTCATGATTTCAATCCGGGTTGTAATGCTACCCACCTATTGTCGATGGGTAAGTCACGTTGCCCAAGTAGCTTGAGCCATGGTGTTTCTTGTAAGTGTAGCATTGAACTATGTAGCTTATCTTCTCATTATTATGTGAGATTAAAGATGATAATTGTAATTATTTTCTAACACAATTTTCATTGAACAACATTCGTTATAATTTCCGTCGTCTCAACCCAGATTACAGTTTTGTATTTTGACTTATTTCCAGCATCTTTTAGCATTTTTTTTGTCCTTCCATTTAAGTGGAGTGGCTTACAATGAGGAGCTTGAAGAATTAGCGTCCAAAGATCACTATTACCAAATTAAGCATCAATAGCAATCTTTAAAAAAAATTACTTTTAACAAATCAAATCACAATACCTTCCACAATCACAAAAAAACACAATTTACAGATGAATAAATCTAAAACCCATACTAATATGCACTGATATAAACAATAAATATGGAAGACGACAAGAGCGATGACGAAGTCGATTCTGAAAATCACACCTTCCCTTCAATCCTAGCAGAGGTAAGAGCAACACAGGCGTCCACAAAATCACCATCAATAAAATCAGTGGATAAAACCTGCAAGCGATCAACGATGCCTCTCGAAAAGCACTGGGTCATAAACAACCTAGCATAGCCATGGATCCGATCCGTTACGGGTCTCACACATAAAATAGGGTTATCAGCTTGAGGAGTGACGGTATTTTCGACCCGGTAGAAAAACTTCCTAGATGACACAGGTGGTTGTTCACCCAAGTGCTTTAAATTGCTCTCAAATTTGGTTGATGGTAAATCAGTATCGATCCAATTATCCTTCAAATACCCGCCACTCCAAAGCGGGCTACCGTGTTTGGGAGCTGCGGACTTTCTCGGCTTCCAAACACAAATGACCCGCTTAGGTAGCAACTCGGCTACAGTCTTTCCAAAGACATGATCATCCTGATGAATCAAGTAATCCCCAAGTTTTTCCTCGAGGTACTTGTCAAATTCAGGAGGATCATCATGCCCGAATTCAGTCCGGATCTCGAGGATGATAACCTCAGATGTTGTCTCGGATAGGAATTTCTTCACATCTTCTAGAACCACATCGACACTATAGGTCTTGAGGATGCCATGGCAAACCCGACGACCTTCCTCAACCCGGATGTCAAGTACCCTGGTCCCTCTGACAAGCTGCTCGTAGATAGACAAGGATTGACATTGCGCAAAGGGACGGGTAATCAATGGTATGCCAATTTTGTTGGTTGCAGAATCATGGGTACCCGGCCATACAATCTTGTTTATTGTCAACTTCCCTGGATCAAACAAAAACTTATATAAGACGGTATTATATGAAAGAGAAATTAATTAACCATATAAATACACGAGGAATACTTGAGACCACATCTCGTACAAGAGTCACTACCTGGATCAAGGCCTGCCATCCAGTTTTTCCGGTCAGTTGGGCGGTACTCACATCCTGGATAATCACAACCACAGCTTTGTTTAAGATCAACCAAAGCCTTCTTCTCTACTGATAATGATTTTCTCTTTTCGATTTGTTTCGAAACATGAGCACCCATATTTAATTTTCAACAAAGAAGAAGAACAAGGTGAAAATAAGATAATTAAATTATATCTTCCTATGCAATTGTTCTTGTTCTTCTGTTGAAGACTGGTACACACAGGATGGATTTTATAATAAGCACACAAGATCAGTTGAGAAGTAGTTATCCCGACTACAAATAGGCCAGATGGTAACAAGGAGAATACATCTGTGATAGTCAATTTATTATAATTTCCAAAAAAAAAAAATATTTTAGTTATAAAATATGTTGGTCCAAAATTCAATCTTATGATTGAGACATCAATCTTACTTGTAATGGTCTATTATTGATTGATTGGGGTTATGAATTTATGATCAAGGACTTTCATATGAGTTGGTGTATTATTGAAGCTGATTTGTGATCAAATATGTTTCCTAAAGATGGTCCACATGTTAAGCTGGCAAAACATTAATTAAATGGTTGGCTTTCTTCTATTATTATCATTAAATTAAATGTTCCTAATGCACAAGGATCTGTCCTTAACATCCTGCAATATGGACTCTTCCTGCAATGACAAAAATAAAACAAGATTGAAAGAGCAGCAGAGTTTCAAAATCATGTTGCCTAAATTCTTCTGCATTTTTTCTATAATTTTGCCTCCAAATCTTCACCATATTAGTACATTCCTATGTTACTCCGACATTTCACTTAGTTGTTGTGTCGCGTGTCCGACACCTATCGCATCCGACGCGTTACAGGTACATTCATATTTTACATTGTTTAGCTTATAAATGGAATGTTAATTACCTAATAAATTAGCATTAAAAAAACATCAGGAAACGTGATGCTATGATGCAAGGCATGCAACCACTATTCAGTATTCACTATACAAAGCTGCCAGACCGCCAAAAAACCTCGCCGGACCTCAGAAGGGTAGCAAAAAGCAACGCACTGTAATTTATCACAGATCCAGAAAAAAATCTTTGAAATTTTTAATACTGGAGCACGGAGTACTTTTTTTAGCATATATATTAGGCAAATTGCACACAGGAAAAAAACTTTATAGTTCCCCGGACCTCAGAAGCTCTAACATGGATGCAACAAAGCTAACAGCCGATGCTCTTTCTTATGACCCATCATTACAAAATGAGACAATCCGAGTGAAAACACAACTTGGGAAAAGGCCTTCTTGGATTTACTAGAATGATATATCCAAATATGCAGACAGTTGTACGTTCGAAAAAGTGCACACGGAAGCATATGTCAAAATCTTGATGGTTGAATAATCCCCATAGCCACATAAATTTAACACAAACTCTCATTTGTGACGGGTAAATCCGTCACAAGCTTGTGACGGGTCAAATATTACCCACATGAGTAGGAAAAGACAGGTCATTTTGAGATTCTCTAGGCTTGTCTTATCTACCCAAGTGGGAGATACTTGACCCGTTGGAAACTTATGACGGATATACCCGTCACAAGAGAAACCAATTGTAAATTTAAAGCTTACTTACTAACTACTAAAAGAGAACCAAAACATGGGCTCTGAGTCTATAACCCACTTCTCAAGTCCCAGAATCAGAAATGCAGCAATGATGTAGTGAACTAGTGAAACGCCCAAAGAGCATCTAGCACTGCAACAACGCTAGGGTCAAAGTAATCTCACTCATTACAAATCCTTGTACTCACTGAATAAAAATGCTTCCGTTACATTACAAGATTTTAACACCTTGTTACATTATTTCTTATATATAATGCTCCATATGAAGCCTTGATATTTCAGACAAGTTAAAATACAGTATATTTTAAAATATCACTTTTGTGTTCCCCTCTTGAAAACAAAAATCTCTCAAAAGTCAAAACAATGGAAAGATTTGGAGAGAACTTCTTTCCCCTTCCCTTCCCTCCTTCTCCCTCCCCTTCACTTCTCTCCTCAATTTGTATCCAGATTTTAGACACCCATAATCTATAGTACTTGTTAAATATGTACATTTGCAAATGGCATAAAATACACTACAAACATGGAAAGTTGACTCAAAATTCAAATCTTAAAACGTGAAAATCTCATTCACTTGGTAAAGATTTTTCAACTTCCGGCAGCATTTCACAACCCATTACATTTCATCCGTGACATTCCGGCACCGATATTTCACATCCGTCAATGCATTTGAACCACTACAAAAAAATTATACCATGTTCCAATTGGCAAGTATACCATTTAATAGAAGAAATACCGTTCCGGGCTTAATAGTTTAAAGAAGGGAGTAACAAGGGAAAGTTCAACTAATGGAGTGACAAAAACGTGAGAGAAAGTTGTACATACCTATTAGAATACATTTGAATACCTCTTTCATAGGAGGCACCGACATACATGAATGTGCTTCTGGCAACAAAAGCATTTTAGTTTCCTGATGCAACCTTATATTTCCCTTGCGGACTCATTTTGTCCCTGCTTACAATATATAACATGTCAGAATGGATGCCATTAATTCCCATCTCTCCAAAAGATCCATATAACTGAAAAAAAGCCAAGAGGGCGCAACTAGGGTTATACAAACACCAATCACTGCTAGTTCTTCCTCAAGGTTATATTCACCTCAGCTAACATTAAACTGTAACCTGCTGTACGCATGAGAAAAGAGAACTGCTTCTGCAAGCAAAACAAGATGATCATAGAGTATAGAAGGCCTGAATTCTCTACGCGGAGTAAGTTGTTTATCAAATTAGGGCTCATGAAAACTACAGCAGAAATGAGATTAAAATAGCAAACAATTGGAGGAAGAAAGCCACTTTTCATTGATAAACAATTGAGATTAAAGAGATAAATTGTGCATCGGCTTTCACCCTATAAGAGTATAATTGACTTCAAAGTAATGACAATCTAAACAAAATTGTGAAGAAACAGAGTGTACTTCTGCAATCTCTTTCATTGATTACAGCAAGAAGTAAAAAATTCAATTGAGGGATCGGATACATAAAACTCTATATGTATCACACTATCGCCTGTAACGGAGAAGGAACAGAACTACAAGCATGAGCCTTTTTACCGGTTTCAGCCCAGCTACTGGCTTGCTTTTTTCTTACACATCTCTGATTCATTAGCTGTCTAGTCATCTCGACACTCTCCCAATTTCCAGCGGCAGCATGTATGCTTGAGAGTAATAAATATGGAGCATAATCCAGTGGGTACCGTTCAATGAGTTGTTCAGCGGTCTTCTTTCCTAGCTCGGCATTCTCATTAATCTGACAAACACCAATCAGAGTATTCCTTATTCGATAATCATCTTTACATGGCATTACCTCTAATTGTTTCACTAACTCATCAAAGCACCCCGCTCTACCAAGGAGATCAACTAGGCATGCATAATGCTCTACATCAGGAGGAATTTTATGGTCATCCGCCATGGATTTAAAGAACGCAAGACCCTTATCTACAAGGCCCGAATGACTACATGCACTAAGGACGATGACAAAGGTCACTCTATTTGGTTTGACCCCAGAAGTAACCATTTCATCAAACAACTCAATTGCCTCGCCACCATGACCATGGTTGGCTAAGGCAGCTATAACGGGGTTCCATGTCATGACATCTTGCTTATTAGCCATCAAAAGAAAGACTCGCTTGCTAAGGGATAAACTTCCACACTTCGAATACATATCTATAAGAGAGCTCACAACTATTGTATTAGGCCTAAAACTAGTTCGAACCATATAGGCATGAATTTGTTTACCATGGCGCAACGAAGCTAAGCTAGCACAAGCACACAGACAGCTACTGAAAGTAAACTGATCTGGTCTGATCCCAAGTAGCATCATTCTCCTGAACACATCAAGAGAATGATCACCTAAATTATTGCGAGCATAACCCGAAACCATGGCAGTCCACGACACAGGGTTTTTCTCCGGCATCAAATCAAACAATTCACGCGCCATTTGCATATCACCCCATTTGCAATACCCTGCAATCAACGAAGTCCAAACCGGAATATCCCTAACCCGCATCTCATCAAACAATCTCCTGGCATCCCTCATCTCACCACATTTAGCATAAGCATCCAAAATCGAGCTACAAAGAATCAAACTTGAATCAAAACCCGTAACAAAAACTTGACAATGCACCTGTCTAGTCAACCTCAAATCCTTCAACCTAGTCCCAACAGTCAAAATACCCGCGAAACTAAACGCATTGTACCCTAAAGAAGCCTTCCTAAACTCCCTATAAAACCTAACAGCCTCACCATACCTCCCACCTTGTGCATACCCAATAACCATCGTATTCCACGACACGACGTCTCGCTCCCCCATCTTATCAAACATCCTCTTAGCAGCATCCAGCATACCTAATTTAACATACCCAGAAACCGCATTGTTCCAACTATACAAATTTCTCATAGACATTTTATCAAACACTTGGCGTGCACTATTATGATCACCACATTCAAAATACATATGCATCAAATAATTCGCCACTAAAGTTTCCGGATGTTTCCGACCCGTATACCGTAAATGTGAATGGACCCATTTACCCTCACGAAGTGACTTAGTTTTTGCACACTCCTTTAACAAAATTGAAAGGGTATTTCCGTCCAATCGTAACCCTTTTCTAGCTAAGATACTTAACGATTCAACTGCTTCTTTGATCTTACCTTGGTTGCAGAGATTAATTAGTGAGTTAATTACACAAGGTTTATTAGAGGAATCTGCGAATTTTTGTGTATATTTTGAGAAAATTGCGTGATTTGGTGGAAATAATGGGGGCATTGCATAAAGCACACCATGTCAAATTTATTGTGTCTTTTTTCCTTTAAAATTGATTAATTTGGAGTAAGAATGTAAGATGTGTTTGATTTGATAAGTTTTGGGTTCACCGGATAGTATAACTCCGGTAAATGAGCATTTTTTTTTATTCCTTTTGATCGAGAGGTAGGGGGTAAATGAGTTGAACCCGGTTGTCGGGGTTTTTGTGATTGGCTTGTTAAAACTCGGCTCGAACTTGAATCAGTAATTTGAGTTCGAGCCAAGCTTCAACAAACTTGAACCCGTCCCGAGCTTTGGAAATTCGTGTCGGAAGTTCATATGATATAATTATATTTATCTTAAAGTATAGGTTAGTTTATTATATATAATATTAAATTTTAATATTTTGTAATTGAATTGTTTTTAGAGTATTGTTTTTTATAATGACAAATAGACTCAATTTTACACTTTTATTTTACTCAATGTGATGATCCGATCATGAGCAAATTTGAGTGTGAGCATAAATCGACTTAGTTATACCACTACCCAAAAAGAATGTTTGTTTTGTTAGAATAGAAAAGTACTCTTAAGCCTTAAACCATCAATTTTTGCTTTTGGTTAAGTTCATGTTTTACATGGTATCAGATTCAGTGTGACTAAAAGGTCACGGATTCAAATCTCACCACGCCTAAGTTTTACAGTGTAATATTAGCACAAAGTATGAGAAGGCTTGCAGTGCATCTACACTTCAAACTTAAAGGGCATACATATAAATGGCGTGTTAGAATATAAAATCATCCTTGAGACTTTAACTATTATCTTAACCTTTAATTGAATTGGTTGCTTTATAATTCTGCTATGTTTACGATAGCAAATACATCACAACTGGGTATATTTTCATGATTTTTGGGGGGTTAAACTTTTAAAATAGGTCATTTTGATTGTCTAGGTCAAGCGGAATCTCACTATGTCCATGTCGTGGCCAATTGAAATAGTGAGCTACTAACGTAAGGGCTTATGGGTCAGCTTGCAGCAAGTCTCTCTTATATTTGTCATAAGCTCTTAATGGGTTAAATATCTCAAAGTTTTACGTACGCGACGAAAGGTTGAAGATATTTAACCCATTAAAACTTGGAACAAGAGTGATATTGTAACCCATGGGTATGCTGAAGGACGGTCTTCGGGATCAGGTTTTCTAGTAAACACACATATCATAGAGATCTCTCTACTAATGGGAGGAAGGGAGATTAGATTATTGTGTGCTACCAGGGACCATAACTCAGGTGACTATATATAGTCTGCCCAGTCTAATACGAGTCTAATGCGTATCTACACTAATAAATAATCCGGCCCTAACTTTATAAGACGTATAAATAATATTCTCATATTTTACACACCGTAGTGGATCACTTTATATTTGGGCGTAATTTTATGAATAACACAAAAATACAATTATAACCGAATTAATAATTTGTCCATATATATTATTATATTAGATCCATATTTCTTACACTGGGAACGAGTCCCATCAATATCATGTAACCTTTATAACTCCTACTACATGAGAACAAATAAAAACAAACAAAGTTCATAAAAACAACAATTGTAATGTTTTTCAACCGGCTTATCTAAGACAAGCGGCGCTGCTCCCTTATAAAGAGCTAATGATTTAATGATCATAATTTCGTTAGAAAACATAGAAAAACTAAGATTTGTTTGTGACACCAAATGGGATAGAGGATTTCCACTCAGATCATGCTTCCTAGTGAACAAGAGTGATATTGTAACCCACAATGGCATCACCAGTTTTAAAGTCCATCGAATAAGTATGGGCTAAAGCATACCCACGGGCCATTCTAAAAAGCCCAGTACCTCCAACAACAGACATCTCTCTTACATCATGCATCACTGAGTTTGGGCCCATTATACTTATTGAACTTCCATTGTAGGGCCCATCACAAAAAACATAGCTTAATGCCATAATTAGGCTCAACTCATTTTGACATGCTGATCCATATAACCCTTGGGCCCGGCCCACTATCTTAGATTTTGGGTCCGGCCCAATTGTAAGTGGGTCATCAGCCATCATGACGACCCCAAACTCGGATTTCTATTGGGTCGATTTAGCGGATTGGGCCACTTGGACCGCAGTCGGGGTTTTTCCGCTTACGGTATCATGGAAGTAAAGTTGGAGGGTTGTTTTATGGTCCTTACCGGATTTGGTAGTTTTTGCCCATGTTTGGGCTTGAGTTTTTGTACTAGGTGAAGCCCAAGTTGTGTTTACTACTAGTAGGACTGTAAAAATCACAAATATTACCACTTCATTAGTTACACTTGGCATTTCTTTTTATGTGATGTGGGTAAAAGTAATTGTAAATGTAAGAAAATAGGCCGTGTAAACAAAGAGGTAGTGAGGGTTATAGTAGAGTAGAGAAATAAGAGAGGTGTGTATATATAAGAAAGTATTGTGGGATTAGAAAATTATGATAAAGTATGGTGTAAAGAAGGGGTTAGAAAATTATGATAAAGTATGGTTGAATGATTACATGGACAATGTCCAAAGGCCAATGTAACTTGTTAAACAGGTTGATTAGGTTAATAAGCATATAAAACTAGTCTAGTGGCGGAGTTAAAATTTCAGTACTTAACCGGAACGATTTGGTTATAGTATAAGGTAACTTAAAAAGAATTGGAAATTTTAACTATTTTTTTTTTTAATCATTTTAATGGCTACTCGAGCACTCTTTCTACCCATATCCTAAATTCACCGATGTGTCGTTCAATGCTGAGAATGAGTTGTCACTCTATGGCAATAAAAGATAAGGTTGTTATATAATACTCACTCGGTCTCGGTCAATTGTTATATTTATTTTCTTTTTGGGATATACTACTCAATTATTATTTATTTATATTTTTGGTATATAGAGTATATAAAAGTGGACATGTGAGCGAACCCTTTAATTTATCATTATTTTTTTGAAACGGTGTTACAATCATTTGAGTTTGTAAAATAACTTCATATGTTAGAATTTTCTAAATACTTTGTATGTTATTAAGTTTTCTTTTTTCACCATGTATTATTATAATATTTTCTTCTTTTTTTGCTATTTATAATGAACTTCGCCAACAATAAACTCTAGGAGATATTAATATCGTTAGCTACGTGTTTGCAAAAATTATAATGGAAGAAGTTTTGCACGGTAAATATCGTTAGCTACGTGTTTGCAAAAATTATAAAAGTTAGATATTAATAATGTACTCGTAAAGACGAATCAAACAAGATCACACATGAATATATTTTTTACTTATATATTGAGAGAAAATTGCAATTATATGATCGCTTGTGAATAATGTACAAAAAAGAAAGTGGTAGAGTGGAGTTGAATGGAGGAAGTATGACTTACTATCAATGTTATGGCTATTAATTATCACTTGGCTAGTTGGCTCTTCAATCTTCTTTCTAGGTTATAGAGGCTTATAGCTCATACAATGACTCTGTTTAACAACGCATTTAAGAAATCTTTTTTTTTTTTTCCGAAGTTATTTTTTTATCAAAAATTTTAGATAGCTTATTTTCTTAATGGTGATAAACCCCAGATTATTTTCAAAAAATAGTTTTAATCTACTTAATATGAAAAATAATTATCGTCCCCTCTTTATGTTAGTTTTTTTGTCATCTTACTATGAGAGTTTTCATCCCCATTAGTTAGTGGGTTCTTCCATTTCGTCGTCAAATACATCCATGTTACATAAGTTTTTCCTATGTTATCTCACACGGTATCAAATTTTCATTTACAATCTATAAAATCAAGTCAAATCAAGTCTCTTCAATATAACGATTAATCCATAAACCCCTCCCGAAAGTGAAAAGCTGTATCAATAATCAACAATACACTAGTTTATTCTCGTGCAAAATTGCACGGGTTGTTATTAAATTTGCTATAAAAAAATATTTTATAAAATTTTATAATATAAACAGAAAAATTAAATAAGCAACATTGTTATACTAACATACACAAAAATGAATATATTTCAAAACCGTTTTTATATGTGAACTTGATAAAAAAAAATTGTCTGTAACATCTCGCTTGTAATACTAACTACTTGTAACATCTGTCTGTACTCCATTTACATTGTACTACTCGTAATATCTCGCTTGTACCACCCACTTCTCTCATTTCCATCCTTTAATTAAAACATTCTTTATTTCATTGATATCCTAAACAAATGGGCTCAATCAAGCTCATTTACATCATACTCTGTAATTCATAACTAAATCTCCTACTTTTTTTTCTTTATTATAATTAGTAAAATCGATTAATCTGTGTAAAACATGAAGGTTTATGTATGCATATCTCAACTCTCGATGGCATAATTTTCGGTTGGTACTGATAATTTGCAATTTTTTAGACTGTTTTTTATTAAAAATGGGGATTGGTATAATTTACTTTTCTCCATCATGAAAAGAAGTTATAATTTATTATTAATATTATCTTTATACGGAGTGGCAGACGCGGGATTTGAGGATCGCGTTTGCAATGAGAAAAAATTACGTGAGACATTTATACGTACAAAATTTACGATGTCGTTATTACATACTTACGACGGGTGAAATACATAAATTCTGATTTAATACGGGCACTATCCATCTTAAACTTACGACGGGTGAAATACATATCAACTCACCTTACTTTTTGCTTAGGAAATACCGAAAGTTTTGTCTTTATTGCCTCGTAACCATGTGGTAGTATTTGTCCCTTTTAAGCTAAAGACGGAAGTGCATGTCGTAAGCAAGACTTATTGCATATTAACTAATTACTAATTATGCAAATGAATTGGAAAACATAAAGAACCATAAATTAAACACAAATTCCCATTTAAGATCAAAAATTACATTCGCATTGGTTATCCTATACACAATTTTGGATACGGACTGGATATTGGATAGAAGTTTAATAGTTTCGGATATCCGAATCCAATCCGAAACTTAACTCTTTATTTATATTTTATTTTTTAAAATAAAAGATTAAAGTATAGCCGTTAAGTTTGGGCCCTAAGAAACAATAAATCCAGTAGTTGGACCTTAATACTATGCACATCTTATAAATTGACAACTTGATGGCTAGCCCTAGTAATTTCTTTCATTTTAACATGTAGTGATATTAATTTGCACACATCCAAGAATTCAACCCTCACTCTTCCGTCTTCAATTTTTTTTTAACTTAAGATTTCAACTTTTCATAATTTCAACTCCATTATTATTATCTTCTGTCTATTTAAGCCATTATATCCAAACATCCAAACATCAAATCTACTCGTTTTTTTGTTTTTTTTTTCACGTGTAGGCAGCTGCCTACCTATTCCTACCCCAAATCCGCCCTTGTTTATACTGTATTAAGAAATTGTTCTTGCTAATTTTTTGGACTGAAGATTTTAAATTATCTTGGGATTATTGTAACCTTTTTTTTTTTTCAATTGATTGGTATATTATATTATTCCGGATCCATATATGATTGTGAATATCATATTTAAAACATTTAATATTAAATTAAAATTTTTAAAATATATAAATTTTTTAAAAATAAAATATTATTAATCAACTTATAAAATCTCAAATGGAAGTAAAGATTAATTTAATTTGAGCTATTAAACTGAGAAATTGAAAAAAGGAAGCAAGATGAGAGTGTTTTTAAATACATTAGGATATCTTGGGATTATTGACTTATTGTAACCTTTTTTTTTAGCAAATGTTGTTTTTGACTGTATTTCATTTGGTATTGCGATTTTTTTTACAATAGATGGGTATATTATATAATTCCGGATCCATATATGATTGTGACTATCATATTTAAACCTTTAATTTTAAATTAAACTTTTAAACTATATGAAATTTTAAAAAATAAATATTATTAATCAACTTATAAAATCTCAAATGGAAGTAAAGATTAATTTAATTAGAGCAATTAAATTGAGAAATTGAAAAAAGCAAGAAAGATGAGAGTGTTAATTCAAGTCAGCTGCAAATAAAGGGGAAAGCAGTTCCACTTTGAAGGGAAATAGTCTGTGAAATGCAAAAAACAAATTTCAATAAGTGGCCCCACCATAGAGAATTGGAAAAAGAAATGGATCGGTGATGACGTGGGTAAAGGAGAATGTAGGAAATGTTTGGGTTTTAAATACAGTAGGATTAGAGGGTATTTATCAGAAGTGTCATATTTTAATAGTTGTGATCTATATTAGAGGGTATTTATCAGAAGCGTCATATTTCAATTGTTGCGGTCTAATTTTATAAAGGTTGATGTTTATTTGATTTTTATAGTTATGCGTTTTAACAATTTTGAGATCAATTGTAGATGCCCTAGTTAGTTATTAATGAAATTCTACTTCCATCAAAAAAGAAAAGGTAGTAACTAGTACGACAAAAAAATAAAAAAATACTCCCTCCAATTTATCATGTTCTTCCCCTTTCTTTTGGACACAAGGATTAAGAAAATCAATTTGGACCACACAAAACACACTACCCCACATTCAATTAAATTTGGACCACACAACTACTAACAAATAAGGAAAGAGGGAAGATCACCCCAATTGGCCCAATATGGAAAGAGGGAAGAACATGAAAAATTGGAGGGAGTACGTGTTTAGTCATGCATTCTTGATTGTTTTGCTTTTTGTGTTTTCTTCTTACTTTTACGAGACCAAATATTATGGCGTCGTTCATTCGTCATATGGTTAAGAGAATGACGTAAGACTGGCAACTGGTTTCATATACTTGGGAGCAGTTGGAAACTTGGAGTGTGGCCCCTGGGAGAGTTGGGGGCTTGAGGCCTTTAGTACTTTATTTAGTTGGTCACCCATTTGTTTTGCACAAATTCTTGTTTGTGACGGCAGTATCCGTCACAAGCTTGCGACGGGTACCACTTCCCCTCACAAATGACCCATTTAAGGGAAAAAGGGAAGCACATGGGGGGTGCCCCACATGTTCCCTCTACCCATTTTGTTAGAGGAAAAACCCGTCGTAAGGTCCGACCCGTCACAAGGGAAACCTACTGTTTGTTTCGAGTGTCACAATGGGGTGCGATAATTTCTGTTTCAGACGGACTATTTTACGCTAGCAATAAAAAAAATTAAATGTAATTATTTATGATAAAACAATACAAAGTCACCATTTAATGATAAAATGTTATAAATAAAGTTGTCACTTTTTAACAAAAAAACTGATGGTAATATTTTATCAGAAAATATTTGTATTTTATCGTGAATGGTCATGTTCTGTCTTATTGTCAGACGGGAATAATTCGTCTGAGAGGAGACCTACTCAACGCAGTAGAATTTAACAAGTTTCATGGATGAGATTCAATAATATTCATAATATATAAACATTGTTATATCCTCTGTATTTAATACTTCCTCCGTTCCATAGAATAGTTTACGTATTCTATTTTAGGCCGTTCCACTTAGTTCTTTACGTTTCTTTTTATGGACATCAATAATTATGTTAAATTACCATACTATCCTTGTAAAAGTAGGTACCCCACTTGTTTTCACCCATTCTTAATACAACAAACAAAAGCAACTTATAAGAGGGCAATTTGGTAAACTAACATATGTAAAAGTAGGTATCCCTTGTTTTCACTTTTCACTCATTCTTAATATTTGTGCAAAAAGCAAACGTAAACTATTCTATGGAACGGAGGAAGTAGTCACATAGATTGTCATAGTCTCATTCTAATGATTTTACGGTCAATAACATCTTTAATTTGGACTAAACGTTATAATACTTAAGTCTCATTGATATAGTCCATATTATGATATTAAGTACCTTCTTTGTTCTATTCAATTGTTATATGTTTTCACTTCTGGGTGTATAAGTTAATAGTTTAGCCAAGTTTTTCTGGTTGAAAGTTAGCCACATCTCACACGGGTTACTTAACAATAGTTACTCATTCCCTAAAACTTTAATATAATACAGTAATAAATAACGTTATTTTTGATAATTACTATTAATAATGTCATAACGATTAGGTTTTGGACACAATACTAACCTGTTAACCTTGCTAATTTGCTTAATCTCGTATGCTTATCATTTTGCATAAAAAATAGTTATTCTTACAACATTGAAGGACACCTTCGAGCCTTAGACTACATAAATGGTAATAACTAAAACAGAAAATGTAAAATATTATAAAACCATTGTAAGGAGTCGTTTGGTTCGCTATAGGAAGATGGAATTCCCGGGAAGATGAAATTCATATGAATATAAAAGACCAACTAATGTATTGTCCTTTTGGTGAATATAAAAGAAACCACACGAATAAATCACTTCTAACGAAATTTAAACTCAGGTCATAAACAGACTACTTCGACATCAACCTTAATGAAAAAGGGTAACATTGTACCCCACAATGGCATCTCCTTTTTTAATGTCAAACATATAAGTATGGGCTAAACCATACCCACGGGCCATCCTAAAAAGCCCAGTACCTCCAACAACAGACATCTCTCTTACATCATGCATCACTTGATTTCGGCTCATTATACTTATTGAGCTTCCACTGTAGGGCCCATCAACAAAACTATAACTTAATGCCATAATTAGGCTAATCTCATCTTGGCAATCTAGCCCATATAACCCCTGGGCTCGGCCCACTAACTTTGAATTAGGGTCCGGCCCGAATGTGAGCGGGTCGTCCACCATCATGATGGTTCCAAACCCGTTTTTATATTGGGACGGGTTAGCGGGTTGGGCCACTTGGACCGCAGTTGGGGTTTTGCCACTCGCGGTATCATGGAAGTAAAATTGGAGGGTGGTTGTGTGTTTTTTACCGGTTTTGGTTGTTTTTGCCCATGTTTGGGCTGAAGCCCATGTTGTGTTTACTAATAAGACGGTAAAAATTACAAGTTTTACCACGTCATTAGTTACACTAGGCATTTCTTTTGGTATTATGGGGTAAAATAAATAGGTAGTGAGGGTTATAGACTTATAGTAGAGTGGAGAAATGAGGGGGGAGTGTACTGTGTATATATAATAGTGGGATTTCTAAAGAATTATTAATACAAAATTATTCCGTACAAATATGGTAAAAAAAAAGGGGTAATTAGGCTAGTCAACATGTAGGTTGAATGATTACATTCACAATGGCCAAAATATAACTTGTTTAATTGGGTAATTAGGCTAGTCAACATGTAGAACTATTCTACTAACTAAGTTGATTTACTTGATTAGGACTTGCCAATCAATAACAAACAATACATAATACTCCATCTGTCTCGGTCATTTGTTTGCATTTGATTAAAATACTCTCACAAAGAATAAAAAAGGTAAAAAATAATCGGGACGAAGGAGTATTAGTTTTCTTTTTTAAATTGGAACCTCATTTTAAGGGCATTAAGATACTAAAAAGCGGTGATGTTTGAAGGTACCAATTACGAAGAAATATTATGATTTTGGTTGTCGTTTGATTTCGAATCATTTTAATATAATCTTAGTATTGTAAAATGGACTCCCTTTTTCGGTTTTTTTTTTTTTGAAATCTTCCGTGAATAAATTTCATATATCTGAAATTTTTTAAACTATTGTGTTAGAGAATATTACGGTATATGTGACAATATACCGTAATCATAATAATATTATTATGATATGAATAATATCTAGAGTTTCCTAGTTTGGTAGATTCTAGGTCTAGGTTTAGGTAATGTCGAAGACTATATAAAGTATCTCGCGTTGTAATTGTAAACCACGAACGAATATCAATAACAATTATCTTTATGAATTCCTTCCCTCTCGATTTCTAATATGGTATCAGAGCCTCACGCTCTTGAGGCCTAAAACACGACATTCCGCCACCTGCCGGTGGGACTGTAATATGTGACACCCACCGGCGGGATTTCGTTACCGATTTTCGTTTGCTCGTACTTTAATTCATTTAAAAAAAAAAAAAAAGTCACGTGTTATTGAAGTTTTCATGCTGGAGTTTGATGATGATGCATTGATGTGTCGTTATTGCAAATATCAGTGACTCTTAGTTCACTTTCTCTTCCGATAAAATTGATCGATGAATTTGGCGGGTCCGAAAAGCAACGACGTTCCCGTCCGACGAAACAGGTTCGAAAATAGCGGCGTACCTGTCTAACATTTGAATATCGAAGAACTGAAGAAACCGATTTTTTTCTTCTCTCTTTTTTTTTGTTATTTGTGTGCAAACCCATGGAAATTTCGAAAATTACCATGGGTTTGACGGGGGTGTTAGGGAATATTGAGATATATGTCGATATATCGACATATTAATAATGATATTATGTCATATCCTATTTCCGCTAATAGGAGATTCTAGGTTTATATTTCCGTCACTATATATATGACATCCTCTTGTATGTTCAAGCTACGAACAATTATCAATAATAAGACGATTTCCTTTATGAAACTCTCCTCTCTCGATTTCTAATATATTGTAAATTTGTAGGGAAGACCAATAATTTTTTTTAGTAGTCACTAATCATTAATCAGTAATCAGTAATTACTTATTACTAATCACTAATCATTAATCACTAATCACTATGGAGTACAACTACAATAGTGGACCATAAAAATCCCAATTATTTAGAGTACTTTGGTAGTTTGAGTGGTATCAAACGTCAAGGCAAAGTGAAGATGGGGCCAGTTTTGTCGCAAACTCGCAATGCGTGAACCTCAAAACATGATGAAGATTCTAGGCGTAAAGGGTGCGCTTCTCTTTGTACGCCAACTTTTTTATCAAGTAGAAAGTGAGCAAGTGACTGGAAACGAGAAGAGATCCTCTCCAGTGGCGAACCCAAGACTCTAAGAATGGGGGTGCACAATTGAAAAAAAAATCGAATAATATAGCAAAATGATTAAACTCTATCGTGGTCATTACTCATTAGATAGTAAACAACATGGTACAAATTCTAAGAATTTTAAGTCATCCAATGAGGGAAAAAAATCAATGTCTTTTGAACTATTGAGGGTTTTTTTATTAATAAGTAGTCTTGCTTGTAACGGGACGACCCGTCGCAAGCTTGCGACGGGTCAAATCTCCCTCACAAAGAGCAAGTGACAAGGCAAGTGGGGTGTTCCATTTGTCCCCCATTTGCGCTCCACTTGCTCTTTGTGAGAGGGATTTCACCCGTCACAAATGAGAATTTGTGTTTTTGTTGAGATGAGAAGCAGAGAAGAATTGAATGACTGATATAGTTGTTATTGATTATTCTTGATGATACAATTATATTCTAAGCTAAGCTATTTATAATATACAACTAGCATAATCTAAGGAATGAATCAGACTATTTACAGGAAGAATTATATCACATATGGGAAGAGTATCAACCCCTAATATGGAGCCTTATTTGGAAGATATTGCAACGGCTCCATTACCCCCCCTCAAGGTGGAGCATGGAGAGTCGAGATGCCCACCTTGGAAAGTAGATCGTCAAATGAAGTGCGGCCAAGGGCTTTGGTCAGAAGGTCAGCGAGTTGAGCTTTAGTATGAACGTAACAAGGCTCAATGGTCTTTCGTAAAATTTCGTCCCGAACAAAATGACAATCGACCTCAATGTGTTTAGTGCGTTCGTGGAAGACGGGATTGCGAGCTAAATGGAGGGCGGATTGACTGTCGGTGAGAAGAGAAGCAGGTAGGGAGGTAGACACCCCAAGGGACGTGAGAAGACCACGTAGCCATTTGATTTCGCAAGTAGTATAAGCCATGGAGCGATACTCGGCTTCGGCGGAGGACCGAGAAACGGTATTCTGTTTCTTGGTTTTCCAAGAGATGGGAGAGGAGCCAAGGAAGATGAGATAAGCCGTGAGGGAGCGACGGGAGAGTGGACAGCTAGCCCAGTCAGCGTCACAGTAGGCGTTGAGACGAAGATCATTATCGGTACGAAGGAGAAGCCCCTGACCCGGACTGTTTTTCAAATAGCGAACCACCTGAAGTGCTGCTTGCCAGTGCTCGGTTTGTGGCTGAGACAGAAATTGAGCCAAGATGTGCACACTGTAGGTCAGTTCCGGACGAGTGATCGTCAAATAGACAAGGCGGCCAATTAAGCGACGATAAGGTTGTGGGTCTTGGACTGGATTGTCAGTGGCAAGGGCAAGCTTGTGATTGGGTTCGATAGGAACCGAGGCAGGGCGTGAGGCAAGGAGTCCGGTCTCTTCCAAAATATCCAAAGCATATTTGCGTTGAGAAAGAAAAATACCGGTGGGATTACGGGCAACTTCGATGCCAAGAAAATATTTTAAAGGGCCGAGGTCTTTCATGTGGAAGCACGTGCTTAGATATCCCTTGAAATCTTGAATTAGAGATGATGGGGTACCACAAATGACCAGATCATCTACGTAGATAAGGATGTGAATTTCGCCCTCCTTCTTTGTGAGAGAAAATAGAGAGTGATCATACGGATTTTGATGGAAACCATAGGATTTGAGTGCGGAAGCGAGTTTAGCGTACCAACATCGTGGAGCTTGCTTAAGACCATACAAGGATTTTCGAAGACGACAGACCGAATTGGAGGATGTAGCAATTAGGCCGGGGGGAAGTTTCATATAAACTTCTTCGGAAAGGTCACCATGAAGAAACGCGTTGTGTACATCCATTTGGTGCAATTCCCAATGTTTAGCAGCGGCGATAACAAGTAGGGTCCGAACGGTGACAAGTTTAACCGTCGGAGCAAAAGTTTCGGTATAATCCACTCCTTCTACTTGACGGTTACCCAGGATGACAAGACGAGCTTTGTATCGTTCAATGGAACCATCAGCATGGTACTTGATTTTGAATACCCATTTACACCCGATAGCTTTCTTATGTGGCGGAAGAGTAGTGAGTGTCCATGTTTGATTTTGAGCAAGGGCGTCCAGCTCGAGTTTCATTGCTTGACGCCATTGGGGATCTTGCATAGCATCGGAAAAAAATCTAGGCTCGTGATGTTTAGTCACGGCCGACAGGAATATACGATGAGAGGAAGAAAATTTGTCATATGAAATGTAATCAGAGAGTGGAAATTTTATACCTCCAAGGGATGGCGAAATAGCATGAGCCTGTGATGCGGGATGAATGTTGCTGGTAACAAAGCCCTTAAGGCGACTACTAGGTATTTTTGGCCGGTGGCCGCGCCCTAGAACGAGAGGAGGTGATGGGGGATCCTCGACGGGGTCCGAGGAGAGTGCACCAGAGGAAGCGCTGGTGGAAGGGGAGGACACCAGGGGAGACACAGGGGAAGCAGAAACAGGGGGGCTAACATCAGAAGGCGGGGTGTGAGTAACAGTAGCCGGGGAGGAGGGAGTCTCAAGCAAGGCAGCGGATGCGGGTTCAGGGGTAGGCTGCCAGGGAGGGGGGAGTGTGTGAGGCGTGATAAGATCAGAGGAGTCATGAGGGTCGGTCTCAAGCGGTGCGCGAGTTTCAGAGGTAGAAAGATGCTGAAAAGGAAACACGTTTTCTAGAAAAACAACATCTCGAGACTCGAAATATTGGCCTGTGTCGAGGTCGTAGACACGCCAACCTTTTTTACCAAACGAATAACCCAGAAAAACACATTTCCTACTCCTAGAAGCAAATTTATCTTTGAGTCGATTAATATTGCGAGCATAGCAAAGGCAACCAAAAATTTTAATATTATCCATAATCGGTGATTTTGAGAAAAGAACTTCATATGGGGTTTTG
>JAIUZE010009454.1:0-35302 GCA_022085475.1 Heliosperma pusillum | reverse complement strand
GAACCACATTATTTGCCAAAAACCTATCTTATTCACTTTCCAAAATTGAGCCAAATTCTACACATGTATTTCATGTTAGCCGAAATTCTCAACATAAATCACCTTACCATATCTTTTTATTTACCAAATTCTATCCTTACCATATCCCAACAATTAACCAACTAAGATTCCCTTTCCTACCCAAATTCAAAATTAAAAAAAAAAAAAAAAAAAGGAAAAAGAGGAATAGAGTCGGTGCTACACGGCTACTCTACAAAAACACCACTACCCAATCTCCAAAACCCAAACCAAGTCGGGTTCGGTGCTTGAAGGTACAAAAAGGCGTCAAATAAAAAAAAAAGGGTACAAGATGGTGTTAGTGAGTTCATGAAATTGGAGGCTTTTGGTCCGAAATTGCTTTTTATGTCAAAAGGTGGTTCTGTTGTTGTGAACCGAATGTGGCTGATTTTTCGGGGCTTGAATCGAAATTGGATGTGTTTATGGGAAAAGTAATGGAGCGCCTTGATGCGCAAGATAAGAAAATTGTTGCGGTTGTTGAAAAAAAAAAAAAAAAAAAAAAAATGAAAAAACCGTGGCTATGGGGAACACTAGCTCTACCCGTGACCATGTCGGTTCGGGTGTGCGTAGTGAGTTGAGGTCTTGGATGACGGGTGTTGATGATTGCCTAGCAAAATTAGAGAGGAATGTTGTCGATATTCGACAAGAGATGTATAGGCAAAGGGATAGGATGACTTTCTTGGTGAGCCAAGGCGGGTCGTTGGTTAAGAGCGGGACGGAGATGCGTGAGGGAATGCGTACAATTTATGATGCAACGGAGGCTCTTTCGTTGAAAGTCCGGAACTTTGATGTTTGCCTCACCGCTCAAGCTTCTCATGTGTCAAATTGCCTTGACCGTCTTTCCACTCTTGAGTACCGCACTAGGCCCGGTTATGTCGATCCTAACAAAATCCGTCAACCCAAAATGCCTTGATTTTTCTATCCTTGGTTGTTTTAACTCTTAAACTACTAATCATATTCGGCCCATTTGGCTTATTTTGAAATTGTCTATTCGGCCCAATGGCAACTAATACTATCTTTTGTGGTTTGTAGTTTAATCAACATTTTGCACTTTATTTTGCTTGATATATATCGTCTTATATTGCGTATTTTGCATATCTATTTCTTGCCTTGACATGTGTTATTCTAGTCGTTTCATGTCTTTGTTCTTGTCTTTTCAATGATGCCAAGGGGGGGAAGAAATGATATGATTTGAGTCTTTGCTTAAGCTTGCTCCTTGTCAAGACTCGTTATCTCTTAAATTCTCTCAAGCTATAACTTTGGCTAAGTTGTTTTGTTCTTGTGATCAAAGTTGCTATAACTTTGGAGTGCTTTGTTGAGGGGGAACTATTACTTAGTCACATTGTTAAGTAGATCTCGTGAGAAAATCATATGAGACTTGTCATCATCAAAAAGGGGGAATTTGTTGGACCAATTTGATAGTTTTGATAATGACATGTGTTTACGTAATAATATGTTTTACTCGATATATCATATGCGTGTAATTGTGTGCTTTAGTCTTATTATAGCTAGCAACAATTATGAGAAGAAAGATCAAAGTTAGGCATAACGTTGATAAAGTTTGTGAGACAAAGTTATACCAACTTCAGGAATAACTTTGGAAGTGAACTTGGAAGTTATAGCTAACCAGGCATAACTTTAAGGAAAATCGCTTCAAACAAGATCTACATAAATCTACACAAGACTCGAGATGGAGGGTCTTTGTGATCAAGATGAAGAGATGATCCGTATACTGAAGATCTTTGTGAAGATTAGATAGTGTAGGTCGTCATTCGGTAACTATTCCATTCGAGAGATTTTATGTTCAAAAGTTATAGCTTTAGCTATGATTTTGCCTGCTCCCCTATTGCGCCTGCTTTTTGGAATAACACCCTGTTTTTAATGTTTTCAAAAGGTGAAAGAGTTTATTTTTATATTTTCAATTAGTTTCATATAGATATATTTATGAGATTCTATTGGTTAGTAATACAACTTATGGGTTGTCATGCTACCTAGGGTTTCTAATATATTCTATCTCAATTTGGTGTTAACCTAATTAGCCCACCTAGTGGTTGAGCCATCTAGGGTTTCGTGAAACCTAGTTTGTGCCACCTAGGGATTCGTGCTCCTAGGGTTTCGTGAGCTATAGGAATTCGGCCTCCATAGGTTTGTTTCCTTAGTTTACCTAATCTAGGATTCTACTATATCTTTACAACAATATTTTGAGATATCAAGATAAATATATTTCTATAAAATAAACCAAATAATATTTTGAGATAAAGATATTTCTAAAAGATAAGCAAATATTATTTTATGGAAAGATAAGTATCTTTATTAAATATTATACTAGGGTTTTAGATCTACTATAATTCTTCTACTATAAATACTCATTCACATATCAATTGTACGTGACACGACTATACACGAAATACACTACATACACACGGCACAATTATTTTCTAGTGTTGATTTTCCAAAATCGTTTTAAAGCAAACCTTTGAGCAAATATTTATTATTTTTAGAGTTTGTTTTTAAAAGAGTCGTGCATCAATTATTATCAATCGCTTGAGTGAAATACGTTATTGGATAATAGTACATCATTATAAGCTTACAATTCTTTAACGGGAATCTGTGTGAGTTATATTGTACTTTCTTATTAGCGTAAGATAGTATAGAGTATTTAGCGATACTCACCTTGAGTTATAATCATAGTGTTGATTATACGAGTGGGTTGGTAATTTTTGTAATCCGTAGAAAGGTACTAAAAATTATTAATCGAGAATAGTGGACGTAGGTTTCAACGTGTGAAACTGAACCACTTCAAAAATCGTGTGCCTCTCTCTTATCTCTTTAGTTTTCGTTATTTCGTTATTTATGCTTACTTTGATTAATTGATTAGTTGATTTTAATTCATAAGATCAAATAATTAATTACATATTATATAAATCGAAAAAGTGGGGCTAGTTTTTAATACTCAATTCACCCCCCCCCCCCTCTTTCGTATTCGATCAATAGACTCTACACTCTCTCATTGGTTTGTTTTATGAATATTTTTTTTACTTTTTGTCTTGATTTATTTTGTTGTCTGTCTGTGATTTTGGATTGTGAGTTTTGATAACTTGTTACTTTAACATCGATTCCCAATTTTGGATTTTCTCATTTTAGATTAATAGAAAAATACAATAATTTCAAGTTGTTTTTTAAATCTAAAAGGCACATATTTTCTTAATTGGTAGTGTTCAAAATTAAGATGGTGAAAAATACTGTTTTTTCATTAGTAAATTAATTTTCATTAATAACAAAAAAATTAATAGTTCGAAAGTCACTAATTTTTTTCATTCGATGACTTTAAATTTGTAAAAATTTGTAACTTTTTTAGTATTATTATGTTTACTATCAGAAGAGAATAAGAGCATCCACAATAGAGAGGATTGACCCTCCTCTTAACACTCTCTCTCCTATAAGAGAATGTCCTCTCTATTGTGGAGCTAATATGGGGTGTCCTCTTAGAAGGAGGATAAAGAGTACTTCCTCTACTTTTAGAGGAAGGTGTGCATAGGCCCTTGTGCCATTCACCCAATTAATAATATCTAATTTCTTATATTTTTTGTTTATATTGATTATTATAGTGTAATGTTTAATTTAAGAGGAAGAGAAATGCTTCCTGTGGAAAAATAGGGGAAGATGATGTAAATAGTGGAAAATAAAATAGATAAAAAGAAAATGAGGTGTCAAATATATAGAAGGAAAGAAGAAAAATAAGAGGATGAAAGCTCTAATGCCCATGTTGGTGGTATCATTTTGGGATATTATTCCGAGTTTTTTTTTTTTTTCAATTGTGCACTCCCATTCTTAAAGCCGTGGGTCCGCCACTGGATACTTGTATAAATACTTGTATACTGAAGTAGGAAGAGTGGAGTAGTAGTAAAGAATGCACAAATAGGCTTTCTTGTTCCTTGCTGAATCCTCCTCAAAACTGTAAAACACATGTTAAGAGCACCCACATTGGTCTTCTCACCAATTTTCATGAAAATTGTAATAATATATTAAATGTAAAAAGTTATCCACCTAAGAGAGAGAGGCCCACTTGCATGGTGAAATTTTTCACCTGTCCGAAAATGGGTGAGAATGAATTAATTGCCCACTTTTTTTTTGCTTTTGCGTACCATCAGGTGAAAAATTGCGCCATGTGTCTATCCTTCAACCACTCTATTTTCTTTGCCAACGGCTATATGCAACGGTAATATTTCAGCTAAAATTCCTTTAATTTTTTTTTTTTTAAAAAAAAATAAAATAATCATAATTCATATTTTTTCCCCCTCTATAAAATGAGCCTAATATCAATACATTTCCTCACACTTCTTCTTTTATATTCTCTCTACATATCTCTCCAAATTACATATTATATCTATTATTTACACAAATATGAATCCTCATAATCGTAATAATATAAATCGTGATATAAATAAGAATATGAATCCTTCTAATATGAATCGTAATGATATGAATCTAGATATTAATTATACTAATTATCATCCTCCTCAAGATAATATTAATTATACCAATTATCATCATCCACAAGATCCTTCTCAAGTGCAACCACTTTATCCATTTTCATATAATTACACTACTTATCATCCTAATCCTACTCTTTCTCAACCAGTTAGACCTATTTGTACTCCGTTTTCAACATATCCGCAACCCGTTTATCAAGCAGTAGATCCCTCACAAACTCCCCCAAGTTACTTCAATTCAAATGAAACTGAAGTGGAAGCTAATACGGGAAATGGAAAAACACCCACTTCAAATACGGGTAGATCTAATCTATGGCCTGTAGTAGAAGATGAAGCCCTAATTTCGTCATTCATGAGGGTTTCAGAAGATAGTATAGTTGGCACGGACCAAGCGAAGGAAGCATTTTGGAATAGGGTTAAAATGTTTTACGATGAGGCCCAAGAAGCTAATCCCGGTGTCTTGAAGATACGAACTCGTGTTATGCTTGATGGTCGATTTCGAAGAATCTCAACTCAAGTCATGAAATGGAGTTCGTGCATGGAAACAGCCACCAGGAGGAAGAGAAGTGGAATGAGTGAAGACGATGTTATTACCGAGGCTAGAGAATTATACAGTCCAGGTAAATTCGCTTTGGAGCATGCTTGGAATATGTTGAAAAATTATGAAAATTGGAAAATAGCAATTTCTCCATACTCTAAAGAGCGTTATGATAGTACTCCAAGTCAAGTTGGTGGTAACGATGGAAGTAATAGTAGCGGGAAAAGAGTACGCCTCGAGGGTGAAGAGTACTCTACACCCATATCTCTTGATGGTGAAAGTGTGGCTAGTGAACGACCTGAAGGTGTCAAAGCTGCAAAGAGAAACAAAGGGAAGAATAAGGTTCATGGTAGTACTTCCGAAGTTGATGAAAATTTTCAAGCCGGAGTTAATAAGAGATTGGAAATGATTACTCAAACAACCTCCCAAGAGCATGAGCTTCAACAACGTAAGCTGCAGGTTGAGGAAGCGAGGATTCAGTTACATCGAGAAAGGATGGAGTTTACTCGAGAAAGAGAAGCAAGAATAAAAAAGGAAAATGATTTTAATACGCTTCAGCAATTACTTGCCGCAACACATTTGCCTCTCGAACTTGAAGATTATAAGCAAGAGTTGTTGCAATCATTTAAGCGTCGTTAATTATGTTTACTAGTTTATTTATATGTGTGTTAGTGTTTGTTTTTAATTGTCTACGCTTTAATTTAGTTATGTTTTAATTTTTTTAAAGTTTTAATTGTTTTTTTTTTATTTGGTGTTGTTTATTATTAATGGATTCAAGTTATCTATGTTATTAATTTATCTGACAATATCTTATCTTTTATCTCTTACACAAAATCTTATCCAACGAACAAGGTCCAATGACTGAGATATCAATCTGACAAGATCTTATCTTTTATCTCTTATACACAATCTTATCTTATCTTTAACTTTTATCTCTTTATACACAATCTGATCCTTATCCTTATCTTTACACACAATCTTATCCAACGACCAAGATCAAATAACTGAGATATCAATCCAACGGCTTGAATAGAAAAATATTGTCTTTAACTAGTACAATACTCCAACACTTATTACTCATCTCCCATATCTTATTACTCTACATCTATTCTCATATTTATCTTTTTTCTCTAATTATTCTCTCTAATTTCTATACATTTCGTATTTAAATATGAATCATAATAATTTTAATAATATTAATTCATATAATTTTAATAATATGGATTCAAATAATAATAATAATAATAATAATAATAATGAGGATTCAGATAATTTTGATGATTTTAATTCGTCCTTGTCTTCAAATTATTCCTCGGATGAGCGTTTTCAAGTACGTTCGGAAGAGAGAAGACAACTAAGAAATATTATATTTAATGAAGTTCGACAATCACTAATTCAACCACCTCGAATTCCCCGGAGACGACCTCGACGAAGAAGAAGGTATATTGAGAGGAACCGAGAAGATGGTCACCAACGACTATACAACGACTACTTCGCTCCTAACCCGGTGTACACAGATAACATCGTTCACCAGCTTTTGATGCCTTATTAAATGGGTTTACTCCACGCGTTAATTATATGGTAAATGGCAATCAATATGATTGCGGTTATTATTTAACGGATGGTATTTACCCAAAATGGGCTACCTTTATTCAGTCGGTAAGACTTCCGCAAACTCCCAAAGATAGGTTATTTGCAACAAAACAAGAAAGTGTTAGAAAGGATGTTGAACGTGCTTTTGGCGTATTACAAGCTCGCTTTGCAGTTATACGTAACCCAGCGCGTTATTGGAGTAAAGAATTTATTCATAAAATAATGACAACTTGCATCATATTGCATAATATGATTGTTGAAGATGAGCGAGAGTCATACGCTGGTTATGACAATATACAAGAGTACATTGGTAATCATAATGATGATGAAGAACTTAGTGTTGATGCTCCCGCCTATGAGATAGGATATATCGAAGATATACATCAGTTTGTGGCAAATAGAAATGTTATGCAAGACCCACGAAGGCATCAAGCTCTTAAAAAAGACTTAATTGAACATATATGGCAACAATTTGGTTAATTAAGTTTTATTCTTGCAGTTCATGCAATTTGGTTGTATTATATTTATTTCAATAGTTTATTTACTTACGTGTCAGTGTTTATTTTTAGTTGCTCTACGTTTTAATTTATTTATGTAGTAATTGTTCTAAGTTTTAATTGTGTAAGATAAAGATTATTGAAGAGTAGATGTTTTTTTTTAATGTTAACTTTGCCTACGTTTTATTTGGTTTTTATTTAGTTAATGTAATGCACTATTTTCTATCTTTAATTAAATTAAGAATAAATGTGTGTCGTAGAATCAAAAACGTAATTAAAAATATTACTCGAGATTAAAGATACAATATATGTAAGGTCTATACAAATAAATATATTTACGAATACAGTTAATTTATATTCAAAAAAACCGTGTAAAAAAATGAAATTCGAATTTACAATAATAACGGAAAAAATAAAAAATTTTAAACTCAAAAATATAATATGATTACAAATATTTATAATGAAGTATAAAAAAAATAAAAGTGAGAGTTAGTGGAATGTTGATGTGGATAGTGTGGGGTATAGTAAAGTATGTAAGATAATGAAAGTTGAGTATTTGTAGATGTGGGTGTTTTTTTGATGTTTTTTGGTAAATTTTTGTGGTGAGTGGAAAGCTGAGGTGGAAGCTGAATAGGAGAGAGAAAAGCTGAAAAAGTGTATGATGAAAATGGGTGAGATTTCACCATTGTGGATGGTCTTATGCTTTTTCAGTGTAAAAATTGTGTAACAAAGACACTTGAAAAATATACTGTCACATTCCAATTCATATAAAATTATACGAAGTACGTAGTATAATCATACTACATCAATATCAAAATCGCAATCAAAATCAACATCATAATCTGGAGTTGTTAATCTTACATAGTACGAAATACCATTTTATTTTTATTAATTTTGATCTCATTTCACTTTCTAGGGTTCCTTGTTCTTCCCCCTTTTTCTTCATCCATGCTTTCTCTCTCTAATTTCCTCAGGATTTCCTCCACCATTTCGCCATTCTTCTAACCCTAACCCTAACCCCTAACCTTCACCTTCCTCCTTTTCCACTGTTCTTATGGCAAGTTTTTTCTCCCCATTTTTTCTACTTTTCCTCTTTTTTCTCTGCTTTAACCCTAGATTTTCTTCACAATCGTTAAATCAATCAATTTTGGACGCGAATGATGATGACGAATCAAACCTAGTAAATTCAGAGTATACGAGCTTGTTGTTTCAGCATGATTATTCGCCACCGTCGCCACCACCGCCACCGCCTCGTCCTCCAACGGTATCGTGCGAAGGAGATCTAGATGGTGTTGGTACATTAGACACTACTTGTCAAATAGTATCTGATTTAAATCTTACTGATAGTGTGTATATACGTGGGACGGGCAATTTTTATATCCTCCCTAACGTAAAAATCAACTGTTCTTACAATCCCGGTTGTCAAATTGCCATTAATATTACTGGTAACTTTAGTTTAGGCCAGAATTCCACTATTATAGCCTCCGCCTTTGATTTGTACGCCTTTAATGCCACTTTGGGCTCGGGTTCACTCATTAATACTACCGGTTTAGCTGGTGATCCGCCTTCCCAGACTAGCGGCTCACCTCGGGGTTTGGATGGCTCTGGGGGAGGCTATGGGGGGAGAGGGGCGTCTTGCTTGTTCAATGACTCTAAGTTGCCTGAGGATGTTTGGGGCGGAGATACCTAC
The DNA here is from genome assembly GCA_022085475.1 of Heliosperma pusillum. Classification (NCBI taxonomy): domain Eukaryota; kingdom Viridiplantae; phylum Streptophyta; class Magnoliopsida; order Caryophyllales; family Caryophyllaceae; genus Heliosperma; species Heliosperma pusillum. Next base: position 26,434 of record JAIUZE010009454.1, on the reverse strand, counting down.
TCTTGGTCCACTTTGGATAAGCCTTCTAGTTACGGTAGTAAAGGCGGTTCAACCAGTAAGGAGGTTGATTATGGTGGGGGAGGTGGTGGCTGGGTAAGAATTGAGGTGCCCGGCTATCTTTTGGTCAACGGAAGTATTTTTGCCGATGGTGGTGAAGGTGGGAATAAAGGTGGGGGCGGCTCTGGTGGGAGTGTTCACCTTAAGGCGTATAGAATGTATTTGTTCTCACTCCTTTTTTATCCGATTAATTTCAATTTCAATTTTTTCCTTGCTGCTTTGATTGCATTTGAGTATTTCATTGTTTGCTTTCTTCTGAATTTTTACTCTCTCTGGTTATATTCTCACCATTTTACATAACTTGCTTTGTTAGATTTGCTCACTCGTGGTGTCTGTTTATTGCAAGTTGAGTAGCTCCATCTATATCTTGAATCTGCACTAAATTGCCCATTATATCTCCTTTATCTGAACTCTGAAGTCGCTTAAGAGTTGACTGACTAGCTGAATGGCGATTTTCTTGGTATTGCGTCATTTAGGACAGCATCTTAGTTTTATCCAGTGAATCTTAATTCTTCTGCAACATGTATTACTATACTCAGGAATTCAGGGCTAATAGAAGGGACAAAGTATCAATAGTTTATTGCATTTATAGCTCTAGTAGGCCTGAGACTTATAACATTAAACATAGCTGATATATATATTATTTCACCGTTAACTTTCACTTTCTAAAGGATAATTTGCTGGGAAATGTTGGTATGCCTGTTTAACAAGAGTTACTGCCAAAAAGGTTGTCTGTGGGAGTTCGTTTGCCTGGAGATTGTTTTGATCTTCCTAATTAGCTAGAGACTGTTCTGTCTGTGGGTAGAATTATGCTGAGGCTGCAAAATTTTAGTTGATAGTGTGTTACCTGCAACTTGTTGCTTTGTAATTCTATCTTTTTGCAATAGGGTTTATCACATACTGGCGCACTGTTTAATTTTACTGAAAAGGTTACATATTACTCCCTCCGTCCCGGTCATTTGTTTACCTTTGCTTTTGGCACAAAGATCAAGAAAAGAATAGGGCACCATTTGTGGTTCTACTTAGTGGATGACAAGTGGACAGTAGTCCCATTGGGATATCAAATTACTCATAGAAAACCTTTCTAATATAAAAAGGTAAACAAATGAGTGAGACACCCTAAAATGGAATTGGTAAACAAATCACCGGGACGGAGGGCGTAAATTAATACTAGGCTAAGTAGATAACCTCTACTTGATTCTTGCATTACATGTTTTCATGGACGATCACATGCGTGGACTTGCTCGTCTTTTTGTCTTTCCTCATATAATTTAAGAGGAACCAATGAGTTCTCACTTGTGGTTTAGAGTCTCTGGCCTCCTGAGCTCTGACATTTTCTATCTTGACTTGAGCAATGATCTATTTTGCTTCACTCTGATATGCTTCCACTCAATTGTATTTCGTATTATCTCTTGCGTGGTAGGCCTGGCAGCTGCAATTCATTATGGTTCAGACTTAAAACTGCCACTGATTGATGTGATTTCTGATGAGTGCCTTTGTCCTCGACTCCTCGTTTTATTTGAGTGATAAGGTGTTCATCATTGATAATATAATAAATTTTATTTTCACCATCATGTTGTAAGTTGGTGAACAAGTGGTGAATAGTTACATTTTTTTTTACTGATCTACACTTATGACTCCCCTTCTTGATGGTCTTCCACATTTTACTATTTGTCTATAATTATAGTTCTTATGACCTGCGACCGTGACCCTACATCCTCTCTCTACTTTCATTTTCCTCAAAGAATGGGAGGGAGTATATGAAGCTGCTTCCATATGAGGAGCCAAAGATTTCCTATTGTTTGGTTTTTGGTTACCATGGAATAGTTCAACTTTTATTTATTATGAAGTAGCAATCATTCGATGCAATTATCCATCTCATTGGGCTTAGGCCTTAGGCCGGAGCTTTTGAGGTATTGAAGTAGTGTTTTTTTTGAAGTGTTATGTTTAAGATGCTAACTGCTAAGGCTGTAGGCATATTTGAGGAGGGCCCTATAATGATCTTACATCATAAGTTTACAAATTAATGGGATTGTTTGTAGTTATCTTTATGTGCTCTGATAATTACTACAACTATTGTTATTATGACACACACAGTTAATATTCAAGAGGTTGTTTATGCACTTTGATGATTTGGAAAGTAACTTTGCGCTATTTTTATTTTCATCATGGGGATTATTGCTCATTAATAGGTCTGGTGGTGGTAAAGTAAGTGCTTGTGGAGGAAACGGTTTCGGTGGTGGAGGGGGAGGGAGAGTCTCTGTTGATGTTTTCAGCTGGCATGATGAGCCACAAATTCTCTCGCATGGTGAGAATATCTTCTTTTTGGCTGTTATTAATTTGTTTCTCTTTTTCTTTGTGTAGTTCATTTTTATATTTTAAGTTTGTTTGATCACTGAGAGTCTTTTGCATTTATTTTTCTACTTTCTTCAGTTGTCTTATTTTGCATATCTTCTTTGGCTTTTGTGATGGGACTATGTGAGAAATAGTGGGTTGTAGTTCCATATTAGCAGTGTAGCATTCTTTATTAGACAACTCTATCAGAATTGCATATAGAGTTGATAATTGTAATTGGTAGTACATACAAGCCTGGCAACTTATGCAAGGTTTTATTACTTACTTTAATGAACAAGCGCTTATGTTGTATTAGTGCTAGTACGGGCATTTGACTTGTGTTATGCGCCTACCACGAAAGGGAAAACCACATAGCACAAATGACTTCTGCTATCTGTTTGCTGCAGTTCTAATACATGCATGCTTGCTATGTGCCTATGTGGCTATCCCTTGGGTTTTTGACAAAAGGGTGTGGATTTCAGTTTGGAGACAATTGATTTATCAGACTATGGGGAATTAGGATACTGTATAGCTTAAAGATTTTATTTGATATTTGGAGATCTTATGCATTATTATGACAATCGAACTACCAACATGAGCTATTATATACAGGCCTAATGTTCTATTATAGGGTGTAAAAAAGAATTTGCACAAGGAGTTCTACTTTTTTCCCCGTATGCTAGATGCTACTTATGAAGACATACTGTAAACAGACCTAGATTTTGTTATTAGTCATCTTGTCTTTAGCATTCTCTCTGTCAAAGCAAAAATTGGGGAGAGTCACCTCAAAGTTAAATATCACTAGCTGTTGTCCTAAAATAGGATATCACTTCTATTTTGAGTGTAAGGCTGATGAAGTAAGCAATTGTCACACATGTTTGAACACAGGTTTTTCTCCTTGCCAGCTTTTCAGATGTGTTTTGTGACTATTTTGTTTGGTAGTATTTTTTACTTTACAAATGGGGTTTACCGTTTTTGTTGAAGATGCTTTGCATTTTCTTGATTATAGTTTGAAAGTTATCACCTTGATTCTTTCAAGCAGCTGAGATACCTTCTTATTTTGATAATCAGTACCGGATCTACTTTTTAATATCTCCTACCCTTTGTTTGGATAAAAAAAGAGGGAAGGGGAGTTAAGGTAAAGAGGACGAGGAGAAGAGGGGAATGGATCAATGAAAATTTTCTTTCCTATGTTGTTTTGCCTTGGAAAATTGTATATCTCCCTTTCCCTCCAAATCCTTCAATCCAAATAAATGGAAGAGTTGATTTTGACTATTTATCACCACTTCGATTATCCGTACATATTAGCAGTGTACGTATTTTTAAATTCGGCCATCTCTTCCATTTGGTCGTTTTGTGTAGATTTCCAACTTTCATGAGAAATGGTTCTTTCTATTACTTTCAGATTAGAGTTATTGTACATACATTATTGATGACATTTTGGCCTGTGATATTATTGCATGCAGGAGGATCTAGTTATGGATGTTCAGACAATGCTGGTGGTGCTGGGACTCTTTATGATGCTGTTCCCCGCAGCCTTATTATTAGTAACCATAATCGTTCCACAGACTCATACACCATCCTAATGGAATTCCCTAATCAGCCGCTTTGGACAAATGTATATGTACGAAACCAAGCTAAGGCTTCGGTTCCGTTGTTTTGGAGTCGGGTGCAGGTCAGTGAAATTTTTAGAAGTCTATAATTTTGGTAAATGTGATAAGTACAGGCTTTGATGATAAAAATGGTGTATTTGAGAACATTGAATTTGGGTTTCATTTATATTCTATGCCCCTATTCTGGGTTTTCACTTATGGGGGTAACTTCATCTTACCCTTCATTTTGCATTATGTTGACTGTTGGTAAAACTCTACTTCATGCTACTCATTATAGTGTAACTATCAGATTCTAGACCATGCATCATTTGTGTGTAATTTACTCATAAATTACTTTGTAGGTTCAAGGCCAAATTAAACTGGAGGCTGGTGGAGAATTGAGCTTTGGGCTGGCGCATTTAGCTTCTTCAGAGTTCGAATTGCTGGCGGAGGAACTGTTGATGAGTGATTCAGTGATCAAGGTTTTTCCTTTGGCGCTCCTTAGTTTTCTTTTTAACACGATACTTAGTGAAATGACTGTTTTTATTTATTTTTTATTTACTCCACACGTTTCCGTCTTTGATTTATATTTTTATTGTGCAGTTGCACCCTGGTATTGTTGGCTTGTTATATTTGTAACTTAGTCTTTTGCTCAAAATGGTGCTATGTAGAATTTATTGGCCCCTTTGTGCTTTTTAGGTATTTCGAGCAACTCTGCTGCCATGATAATGTCATGGCACTTATATTTCAATTTTTTCCATATTCCTTAAAAAGATATGAAGAAAACTTCTGGACAATTATCTTACACCAGACTTTAGAAAGTAATTTCGTGTAATTACTTGCATCAAAGGAGGCATGAAAGAATGTCAATCATTGTAATTTGGTTGCTAGCAGCTCTTTGTTGGCTGGGTATGTTGATTCTTAACAGCTCTTGTTTCATCTGAAACAGAGGTTCTTCATATGAAGGGGATAATGATAAGTGTAATAATGTGATTTAAATGATCCATGATTTTTGGGCTTCGTATGTTTGCATGCAGCTAGAGAGTTCCCCCTCTTTTGTTAGGTTTGATATTTTCTTATAGCATGTGCCTGATTGGTCGCATCTGTGTACATCGGATAATCTTTAGTTGTTTCACTATTTTCTTTGTGCTACTAAATTACTTGTTAGTCTTAGCAGTTTGCTATGCCCTTCATTCAATTTATTTATTTCCCTTTGACTTCAGTAGTAAACTTTGACCCTTATTTTCTCGGCAACATACAATTGTCGTACAATTTTCACAAAGATAATATGAAAAAAAGTTTTTTTGATGAATCAAACTTGATATATTTGACATTGCACCCGTACATATATTTGAAAGAGATTAATGATCTGAGTCGATTATCAAAGTCAAAAGGAGATGTTATAAATGTGATGGGAGTAGCTTTAGATTTGTAGATCTCAACTTAGTTAATAAGATCTTTTGGCTGCTTACTCTGATATTATATTAAACTGTTTTTTCTTTTATTTTTATTTTTTATATATTAATATATGTTGTCTGCTGTAGAAGAAAATTCCCTAAGTTGTATTTTTTTGTGGCGTTCATTTGTTTAATTTTTTGTTGGTTTTATTGATTATAGGTGTATGGGGCACTTCGCATGTCTGTGAAAATGTTTTTGATGTGGAATTCTCAGCTGTTAGTAGACGGTGGGGGAGACGTTGCTACATCCTTGCTTGAGGCCAGTAATCTACTGGTTTTAAGGGTATTTTCTTGGCATACTTAGATATTTTTGGTACTCTGAAGTCTTTAGTGCTAGTGAAAATGAAATAGTTATGTCACTTATCTCTCAGGAATCATCCTCCATACGTTCTAATGCTAACTTGGGAGTACATGGGCAAGGTTTATTAAATTTGACAGGTCCTGGTGATGTGATTGAGGCTCAGCGTTTGGTGCTATCTTTATTTTATGGTATCCATGTAAGTATGGCTTTAAAGTACTCTGTAATTTTATTTATTTATTTAAATTTACCATGCAAGCTTTTTCTATTTCCAATTGAGCCCAGAAGACCGACTATCGTCTAGCTTCACACTTTTCGAAATCGTACATCAATACTATGAATGTGCTGTATAAGATGTGGTGTGATGTGACTATACAATAAAGGAATGCTATGAGTAGGGGGGGAAGATAGGAGGCGGCCCAGGAAGGTACAATGGGGAAGAATCCGCTAATGCGGTGTGACTATGCGAGACATAGACAAACTATGCAAGGGTTAGGCCCCTTGTGCCTAGGGAAGGATAAGATTGAAGGTTTGGATTTAGGGGAACTAAAATTGATATGGAGTTTGGATGGAATTGTCAATGGTGTGAACTAGTGCAGGGAAAGAATCCAGGTGGATGAATTAATTCTATTGTTTTAAGATTTTATTAAGGAAAAATTAATAAGAATAATCCATAGTATAGGTGGTATTCTCATATTAATCCCAATCTCATTTTAACACACAATAAACTAAACATTTACCCAACTTATATGAGACTAAACTTAGTCTCTTTTTTACCTATTGTTTCCGGTTGAATAAGAAAAGGGTCCCATTATTCTTACTTAAACATACAATCTTCATCTTCCTTTCTCTTGCTTCTTTCTTCTTGCTTCTTTTTTCCTTAGTCTAATCATCTTCTTTTTTTCCTTCTTTCCCCGCTTCTCTTTATTCTTAATCAATCACCTTCTTTTGATTTCATAAAACTAAATTACACCATTCATATCACACCCTCACCTTTCCCTTCTTCTTGACTTGCTCCACGCCATTTCTGAGTACGCACTCCTCCTTCGCAAACTCTTATTTCTGAGTACGCACTCCTCAACAATGGCGCCTCCTTATTTATGAGTCTATTATGTGAGTCTAAATTTTCCTCTTCTTTTCTCATATTCTACTCCCTTCTCCATTCTTATCATCTCCACCTTTTATTTCTTCCTTCTTCTTTCTCCCTTTCTATTTTCCTTGATGAAATTATCTCCTTATGATTTCACAAAACCAAATCACCTGCCTCTTTATTTAGTAGGATTATCACTCTTTTCCGATCACACTTTTCTGGGTAACTGAATTTTGTCCATTGTTGATACCTTGAAGTCAATACAATTCTAAGTCTCCTTCCCAACAACATCAATCAAGAATAAAATCAATCAACTTAACACCTCCAGTATAATGGCTCTTTGCCCAATTATTCCAATATTAGTTTTTTTTTCCGTTTTTATAAAACAACAGCAAGAAGTAATGGTAATTGGTGTTGATGACTGAGCCTGGAGGTGGTAATGGTGGTTGATGACTGAACCTGGTGGCGGTAATGGTGGTTGAGAGTGGCGGTAAGGTAGTGGATTGACGTCAGTGGATGGTGTTGGAGATGGTGATGATAAATGTTAGGTTAATGATTGATGGGTATAGCTGAGGGCGAAAGTGGTAATTAAGCCCCTTTACTTTGGCTAATTGTGAGATTAAACCCCTTAAGTTTAGATTGTAGTGATTAAGCCTCATTAGTTCTACAAAAAGTGAAATTAAACCCCTTACTTAAAATCTCATGAGAAATTCAATATATCATATTACAAACAATAAATTGATTATACATTTTACAAAACATACAATTAGAATAAAAAAGTTAAAAAATGAAATGAAATTTAAAATGAATTAGCATTAATAAAAAAAACTTTAAAATTATTTTATAAAAATCAAACTATCCATGCTTTATAAAAAAGCTGAATATTTAAATAGATTTGTTTACAATTCATTACAAAGTTAGCAAATATATATATATAATTTTTTTTTTTCAAAATACGAGAAACTCTAAAAATATACTCCGTATGTGCCTAATTTAAACTAACTAATGTTTTTCTTAGTTAATAGTTTTATGTCGTAATAAAATAACAATTTTCTTAAAAAACATAAAAGAAAACAAGATTTACTTTTTTTTTCTTCAGAATTTATATTGTTTTTTATATTTAAAAAAAAATCTGATATTTCTTTCTTTGAATAAAACGTAAACTATTTGAATTTTTGTGGCATGAGAAAATGAATTTCTCGTGAGATTTTGATAAGGGCTTAATTTCACTTTTTGTAGAACTAAAGGGACCTAATCACTACAATCTAAACTTAAAGGGTTTAATCTCACAATTAGCCATAGTAATGGGGCTAGATTACCACTTTCGCGTATAACCGAGTAATGGTAATTGGTAAAGAATTGTTATTAATTAAAAGGTAAAATAAATAATGACCTGTTTAACAAGTAGTCAGTTGCCCGAGTCTATTATGAGAAGAAAGTATTAATTGTGCGGTTTATTTTGAAATAAAATGAAGTCGGGATTATTTAGAGAAGACCGCCAATAGTATGGATTATTCCTGTTAATTTTTCCTTTTATTAATCATATAACTAAATTAAAGGTAAATTTGTCATTTTTTATTTTCCATTTTTTACCTTCTACATAGACAAAATGATTCCCTTAAATGTTGAATTGTTGATTGCTATCATCCTATTCATAATTCACTAATAATTGTACAATTTATTTACCTTCTCAATTTATAAAATAGGTATACAAATTTAAATTTAAGGTGGTGTTACGATAAAGTTGTGTAAACATCTACTCTTGAACCATTTTATCCTCCTACAATTATTTTATTAACCACACGTGTTAGTAAGGGGTGTACAAGTAGTTTTCAATTGTTTATCTTACACTAATTTAGCATAAAATCGTAGTACACAAGACAGTTGAAAGAGAAAATAGAAAATAGTTTAGTATTCAAACACGTGATGTGTCAATCAAGCCACCACGTCATTACGATATATGGAGAGCAGGCAAATGCAATTGAGATCTATTGTCCATATATAGTATATTCTTTTTACCTCTAGGTATTCAAAAAACAATTATTTGATGACATGACTTGAGTTATTTTTAGAATAATTCACTTTTAAACATAAGCATCATGACATTTTCAACAATTTATATTATAGTTGTATTCATATTACATATTGAGTTATATTACCCTTGCAACACATGAATACCGCAGAGAAGGGAAAAGATGGCGAATTATCTTTTTCTTTTCTTTGGATGGAGAGTTTTCTTCATGAAATGTAAATGAAGAGTTGACTCCCTATGGAGTTGGAGTAAAACACTAAAGCATACTCGGCCCAGAGTTACTTCAGAACAACTTTTTCATCTTCTCTCGTGAAGTATCTCTCCAATTCTCGGCAGCAGCCTATATTACATACTCTTCATGTCCTTTCTACTATGGCAGCTTTGTTGTCAGATACATTGATTTCCAAAGGCAATTGGTTTATCAACTTCTTATTGAAATGTAATGGTTAGTATAGAATAAGTCACAGAAGCATTGGTCAAGTATCAGAGATATCTTATAGTTTGTCGTGGCTCAAATATTTCAGTTTTAAGATTGTTATAATATTGGAGGTGGCATTATGGGACCTCTATTTTTCACACATCTTCGTAATAGCATCTTGTTGTTCCTTTCCGCTTTTTCATTGTTTTTCCATCTCACAATGCCAGCTCAGTATGACCATTCACGTTTGCCACCTCCAAATTATTTGGGGATAAAGACTTTTAGCACTTGTTGATCATGGGTTTATCAGATAGTCGCGGTGCTAAGCTGTACACGTTTGCAATCTCTCTAGTAAACTGTTCCGTCCAAATGGGTATTATTGATTGCAGAATTTGTAGTTGCCATGTTTACTTTAAAAGCTTTACCTGAACAGATAACTACTTAGTTTTGGCCATGCATGCATAAGAATAATAGTATCTAACCGATCTTATTTAACTTTCATGACTAACTGTGTTTTGAAGGTTTTATTGTTTCCGCCAGTGCCATTAAGATGGTAAATTTTGGTTGACGTATTATTAATTTGATTTTGATTTTCTTTTTTCTAAAATTTAAACAGATTGGGCCTGGTTCAATCTTGCGTGGTCCTCTCGAGAGTGCAGATAAACTTAATATGTAAGTTTGGTTGCATGTAAATATATGTCTAAGCTACACTGTTATACCATTTTGACTTTTGATACAGTATTCGACTTTAATTCCTATACTTCTATCATGTAGGTCTGCAAGGCTTTACTGTGATCGTCGTGACTGTCCTGGAGAATTACTGCATCCTCCTGAAGATTGCAATGTCAATTCTTCGCTGTCTTTCACTCTTCAGGTAGTCAGCTTGTGGGAAACATGTGTCCTTTGATTCGTTTTAAGTAAATTGATCACTCATGTTGAGGCTTTACATCAGATTTGCAGAGTTGAAGATGTTATTGTTGAAGGCTTGGTAACAGGATCAGTTGTACATTTTCATAGAGCCAGGACTATAGATGTCTTACCGTCAGGAGTAATAACTGCATCTGGCTTGGGTATGTGTTTGTCACGTATTAGTAATTCTTTTTCACGATGATCTTGCTAAATCGACTTTTGAGGTCAAAGTTTCAAAATTTTGACCTCAAATATATTGAAAAATATTAAATTATAATATAATGCTAAAATATTTGTATAAGACAATCTTTCAGAAAATTATATATTCAGCCAAAAAATAATTATATAAATGCTAAAATAAAGGGTCAAAGTGTCGTCGGATACCACAGAAAGTCAAGCAGGAAAATATTAGTGAAAAGGATGGTAGTAGCTAGCAATCGTCACCCCTTTGTTAGAAAATCTCTGAGTGGTAGACTAGTATGTAATTAGTACAATCTAAACCTGTATTATTTATTGTGCCTTTTATTCTGCATTTGTACAGGGTGTATTGGTGGGATTGGCAAAGGAGAAGTCTTGAGTAATGGGCTGAGTGGTGGAGGCGGGCATGGTGGCAGTGGTGGGACCGGATGCTATAATGGTACTTGTGCTGAGGGTGGTGTGTCATATGGAAATAAAGACCTGCCTTGTGAACTTGGTAGTGGAAGTGGAAATGACAGCATAGCTGGATTCACTGCTGGTGGGGGAATTGTTGGTAAGTAATACTCCCTCCATTCATATCTAAACACACCTTTCTCTTTTTTGACACTATTCATGAGCAAAGAGTATCTTCGATATTCCTTGCAATATACAAGAGAAAATACAGTTATGCAGGATCTTGTTTGATTCGCCTTTGTAAGTACAATAAGAATATAAAACTTTTATATTTTCTTATAATGTGAAACAAAAGATATTTACGTTACAATTTGTGCATTGGCGAGTGTGTAAAAGGGAAATGGTTTGTTTGGATATAAATTGAGGGTAGTATGTCATACAATAAGAATATAAATTTTTTTTTGCTTTGACATACTACCCTTGCCTTCACGTTTTAATGCTTGCAATTTCATACTTTCTATTATCATTGTTGTTTGATGCTAGTAAATTTTCCCATTTGGACTTCGAATAGTTAATCTAAATTTAACCTAATTTGATCGTTGTTTCCTTTTATTTTCTTATGACGTTTCTTGGGCTTTGGTTCTTGCCTAAGATCAGAATTTGTAAGCTTTCGAATGCTTCTTCCGTGATGTTCCCGAAATGGTTTAATTTTTTGCTCTTTTGTTTCTGTAGTAATTGGCTCGGTAGAACATCCTTTATCAAGCTTGTCTGTCGAGGGTTCAGTGAGAGTAGATGGAGAAAGCTACCAAGATGGTCGCAAGGCTTATGCCATTTTCAGGAATCAAAGTGGAGGGCTTGGTGGGGGATCTGGTGGCACGGTTCTTTTGTTTTTGACGACATTGATGGTTGGCGACAGTGCAAGCCTTTCTAGTTTTGGTGGGAATGGTGGCCCACTTGGAGGCGGTGGTGGTGCTGGTGGCAGGGTACATTTTCACTGGTCGAACATTCCAACAGGAGATCTTTATCAGCCAATTGCTAGCGTGAAAGGAAGCATCCTTGCTAGGTTTGTATTAGGCTTGCAAGCTTTGATGTGGTCTTTACTTTACAATATGTTATTGTTGCCTTGTATGCTCTGTGATAGTTTGAAATTTGGTTTAAATTTTGCTGTTTTTACATGAAGAAAATAATGAGTTTCTTAGTGCTTCCTTGCAAAATTTAAACCAATAACCTACTTTGCCAGCATCCATTTGTGGTAATTTTTTGCATTTAGCTTCTCATGTTAATACTGCCAGACTTTTACTTACTCTTGTCACGGTTTATAAATATTGGCTTGGGGGTATGTTTGGGGTTTGTAGTCTCATGTGTCATGATTGACTAAAGGATCTGGCCTCATGGCGGCTTATCAATCAACTGTTGCTTTGACTCAGGGGAGGCCTTGGAGGTGCTCAAGGTGGTGCTGGAGAAAACGGAACCGTAACTGGAAAATCTTGTCCCAAGGGCCTCTATGGCACCTTCTGTAAGGTGAGTTTTCTCTGACTTTATAGCTATAGTTTCAAATGTCAATTACCTTCTTTTTCTTGTTAAAAGGAAGGCTTAAATAAACATAGGCAATCCCCTTATCTAAGCAATCCTAGAATCTGAGGGGAAAGGAAACGATAGTCTTACACGTTAAAGGCTTAATTTTATTTTTTAGGAGGCTGCTTTAGCTTCTAATGTCAGCCAAGGGGATTAATAAGGGCTGCTGTTATAATTTCTTAGGGTTTTTTAGTTAGTAATTTGATTTTATCTTCTTGAAATTTGTCCTTTTTCTTTAACTGTGTTTCCAATTTCTCACGTATGTCTGATATGGTAAGGTATTTGGATACTGGTCATTTTTCATCTTGGATGATCTAGAAAACTGTTGACAATGTCACATAGTTGTTTGTGCATTTCGTTGTTTATAATTGTCTTTTGTCAGTTAATACCTTCTCCCACCTTCCCAGTAAAGAATAATTCTTTAGGACAGGAGGCAGCAAACAACGCATACATTTGGTTTGATATAGGTGTTTCAGGTTCATTTACATAAGTTAAGAATTTTTTTTTGCGATTGAGCCAAAGAAACCTTGTTCTTTGGAATTAAATGGAATAAAGCAAATTTCTCCTATGATCGGAGATTGTGAAATTGCAGATGATCCATGTGACTCCTGACATAATTTTATTACTCCGTAATAGGAATTTTGAAACAGCCTTTTGTGTGTTTTTAACATTGGTTTTGCTGCTGTTGATGGTGAGTGTTTTGCTTTGTAGGAATGCCCCTCTGGAACATATAAAAATGTTGTTGGATCGGATGAATCCCTTTGTAAATCTTGTCCCTCGTTGGAGCTTCCTCACCGTGCTGCTTATATTATCGTGAGAGGTGAGAATATATTTTGACATGATTGTTCATGTGATTATGATGCTGTTTTCTGGAAGCTACATGTAGTTTAAAACTAAATCAGCATCCCTGCCTTTGGTAAACTGTAATTTTTTCATTGATTGTTTCATTTGTTTGCATGTCTTAATTTATTGTTGGATGAATTTCGACTTCTGGCGATTGACCAGTACGTATTAATCTCTCCACTTGCCCCTCTGATTATCCTTTTAGTAGGATGGTGGTTAATTATCTGATTATCCCTCTTGACAGGTGGTGTCACTGAAGCTCCATGTCCATACAAATGCATTTCAGACAGATATCATATGCCACATTGTTACACAGCTCTTGAGGAGTTAATTTATACATTTGGTGGACCTTGGCTATTTTGTCTTCTTTTGTTGGGTCTCCTCATACTGTTGGCACTTGTGCTCAGTGTGGCACGTATGAGATTTGTGGGTGCAGATGAGCTACCTGGGCCAGCCCCCACTCAACATGGTTCACAGATAGATCACTCCTTCCCTTTTCTGGAGTCACTCAATGAGGTGTTTATTTATTTTCTGATTCTCTGATGAAGAACTTTATAGCCTTCTATGAGTAGAGTGAGTTGGTTGGAGGTTATAGTTTTCCTTTTGCGGGGAGTGGCATGTGGGAGGTGACAATGTGCTAGGTGGGGTTTTAGTTGGGCTTGACACTGTTCCAATTTATGGGGCCTATAGATATGTATAATAACTTATATGGGTTGTAAGTTATTAATTGTTGTTTGTACTATTCCTTGTCTAAGCGAGTCATATAGCAGAAATATATATAGCCGAGGAAAGATAATCTTTCTGAAACATTGTTGTGTTGCCTTGTCTCGTAGGTTCTGGAAACGAATAGAGCTGAAGAGTCTCAAAGCCATGTTCACAGGATGTATTTTATGGGCCCAAATACATTCAGTGAACCATGGCATCTCCCTCACTCTCCACCTGAACAGTTAAAAGATATTGTGTATGTATCATTTTCAATCATCCCTTCTTTTATTTGTGCCTGAAACTGTGAATATAAAAATTTCAGTGTTCAGCCATATCAATTTTGCTCCTTTGAGAATACAAAATTTCTCCACTTCATATTTACAGGTATGAGGGAGCTTTTAATAGATTTATCGACGAGGTTAACCTTCTAGCTACATACCAGTGGTGGGAGGGATCAGTGTGCAGTATACTTTCTGTTCTAGCATACCCATTGGCATGGTCGTGGCTGCAATGGCGCCGCCGAATGAAGTTGCAGAGACTTCGTGAGTTTGTTCGGTCAGAGTATGATCATGCATGCTTACGTTCTTGTCGTTCACGTGCTCTTTATGAAGGGATCAAGGTAAGTTTTGTGCTCACCGTTTTTTCTTGCGTCTCAAAAAAGTTCATGCGGTGTTAGAAAGACTTGCTCTTTTGCAGATACTTGATACGCATTTTGGTTTAGTATGAGGAAACGTCACCGTTCTGATGCTGATCTTAGTTTGAAAAGTGCGCCCACACTCTTTGTTTTTAAAAGTGCACCCATATCGATCTTAGTTTTCTAGACACGTCTCAGACACACCAATGTCCAATGCTCAGTGATCTTAAAATATGCTCTTCCCTTTGCCCCATTACCCCTATATTTTATTCTCTCCATTTTTGTACATAGGTTGTTTTAGACTTGTGCTCATGAATGAAGAAGAATTTATGATAGCTAAAAACATTGATTATGTATAATTAATGCCCTTTAGAAATTTTGAAAATAAAATTTTACTCTACTTAACACCTATGTAACTTCGACTTTTCACTTTTCGGACCGTACATTTGTCGACACGACACGACATGGATATGGGTATGAATTCCGCACCCGACACTTACTAATCCGACACTTCCTGAGGAGAGCTGCATTAATGAGGATCGCACCACAAAACTAGAGGAAGAGTGCTTTATATGGCATTTTAGAAATATGTTTAATGATATTAAGTTTTCTTTGTCAAAATTCTTTTCTTTATACTCAAAAACATTGGAATACTTCAAATTTAAAAGTTTATTTTTGATTTGAAGTTGTGTCCTCATTTAAACCTGTATCCTCATTTTAGGAAAGGGTCCATGTGTCTCAAAATTTTAGTCATGCTGTGTCCGACACTTGGATAAGCTGTGTTATACACCCATAGCCAAGTCAGAATGGAATCAATCTAAAGCATAAAAGTAGGTGAATATGTATGGGAAAGGGATAAAGTGCATCGAAAAGAAAAATAAGCTCTAAAACGACATATAAACTGATAAAAAGTTGCTTTCTCTCAAAACTGACATATTAAAAAACAGAGGGAGTACTTGATATGATGGCCCTCTTTACAATCTGCAAAAGGGGTATAATTTGCACATTTTTTTTATTTTGAGAATACAAATTTGCTTGCAAAAACATTGCGTCTTGTGTGTAATAGGCGTGCTTTTTGTGCCTCGACGTTACAAGCCCTCATCTCCCCTTGAGCGGTTGTGCCTTTTGATGATAAGCTGCTGCTGATGGCTGCTTTTTAGTTCTCATTTCCCAATTTTTATCTGTTACATTTGTGAATGATACATGTACTCTATGATGTATGTAGTGTTCGCCAATTTCTACCAACTGTCATGTTCTCTTTGTGTTATTTTCTGGAGTTCTGAGGATTCCATTCTGTCACTAAAGGTTGCTGCTACTCCCGACTTGATGCTGGCATATGTGGATTTTTTCCTTGGTGGTGATGAGAAAAGGAGCGATCTTCCTCCGCGTCTGCATGAAAGGTTTCCTTTGGGTGTACTTTTTGGTGGTGATGGAAGTTATATGGCACCCCTTACTCTTCACAGTGATAATATCCTTACTAGCCTTATGAGTCAGGTATTAGTCCCTAAGAAGTCAAATCATCCCTTCAGATAATGATTCATGTGAGAGAAAAAGATGTTCACTTAATATGGCTGACTTTATCCTTCTGTTTGGCTTTAGTCTGTTCCACCTACCACTTGGTATCGGCTTGTTGCTGGTGTAAATGCTCATCTACGACTGGCTCGGCGTGGATATCTAAGGAAATCATTCCGGCATGTTCTCAGATGGCTTGAAAGTCATGCCAATCCGGCTTTAAGGAATTGTGGGCTACGTGTTGATCTGGCTTGTTTTCAAGTCACTGCTTTTGGGTATCATCAATATGGTTTGTCAGTCTATGCTGTTGATAGGAACATTGAACCTTCTTCACCTGCTGAATGTCGAAATGGGAGAGTGCTGGCTGATCAACCTTCCAGGTATAACTCCGTCTTGTTAATTCATGGTACAACCTTCATCCCAAATTTGTTTTCACCACTATGTAGAGTTACTGAATAAACTTTGTACAATTGATAAATCAAAGCAGTTATTTCTGTGTGACTATAATACTTCACAAATTAAAGCTATTGCAATTCAGCCAATGATTAGTATCATACATACGGAGAATGAATGTGATTCATTAACTTCATTTACACTTGAGAGGTGGCAATTGGGTAGGTGGGGTCATATCTTGTCATGACTGCATCTGGGTAGGGTTTGTTTTGCTTATGGGCCAGGTTAGTCGGGTCAACTCATAGCTCAGGTTCAGTCGTTGTCAGGTCGAGTTTGGGGCAGGTTTTGGCCGGGTCGGGTCGGGTCAGGTCGGGTCATCGCCGAGTCGGATTGTTATCGGGTCGGATCATTCAGATAAATTGTTGGGTGAAGTCGCGCTTGGGTCAGGGAAAACCTGGTTTGGCTCATCACAGAATTTTCTGTAGGATTTTTTATTTTTTCTAACGCAAGTTCTCGAGTTTTTCCAAGCTATCTTTTGATTTTTTTTTGTCTTGACTTTTCGTCAATGTCGGGCTCAGCTTTCAGGATCGATTTTGGGTTATCTTTTGGGTCGGGTTGGGTTGAAATAGGTATCAAGTTGATTTGGGTTATTGGTCATTTCGGGTCGGGTTTGAGTTCGGGTCTACCGTCATTGGGTTTTGTAGGGTTATGGGTCATAATCAGGTCGAGTTGGTTTCATTTGCAACTTTTTTGGATCCTGTCGAGTCTGGTTTGCATGAGTTCAGTTAGGTTTTTTAGGTCAGGTCAGACTCACCAGCTCTATAATTACACTTATGGTTGATTTTCTATTCTGCAATTAAACTGAATATCTTTCTGTGTATCTTTAGTGGTTTCAACAGGGGAAATTCATCAGATGTCCAGTGGGAAGAGCCTCTCTTAGACCAATTTGATATAAAAGGTGAGAGTTTCTCAAGGCAGAAGAGGCCATATGGAACTATTCTGGACATTGGCAACATACAAAGTCTTGAGGAAAGGAGAGACTTCTTCTTTCCCTTCTCACTCATTCTTCATAATACGAAGCCTGTTGGGCATCAGGTATTGACTTCTCGTAATCATTTGAGGCCGTTGATTCAACTATGTATATGTAGAATGTAATTCGGAATTTTTTGGCAGTTACTAATGCCTTTCTCAACCTGATTCTTTTTCCCTCTTGTAGGATCTTGTTGGTTTGGTCATCTCAATAGTACTGCTAGGGGATTTCAGTCTGGTGCTTCTTACATTACTCCAGCTGTATTCTGTATCAATGGTTGATGTCTTTCTTGTCCTTTTCATTTTACCACTGGGCATCCTCCTGCCATTTCCAGCTGGGATTAATGCTCTGTTCAGTCATGGTCCTCGACGGTCTGCCGGTCTTGCTCGTTTGTATGCTCTATGGAACATCACATCAGTGGTTAACGTTGTGAGTGACAAGCCTCTCTGTCTTAACTCCCCTTCCCCCCACAATTTTCTTTCTTTCTTTTAGCCTACCTTGCTAAGTTTGAAAAATACAAGGTGGATGCATGTTTCTGCACACACTGGTTTTTCAAAAGATAAAATTTGTGCAAAATCTTTCTTTTGGAATTTCAAAGACCGGTAACATGCAAGGAAATAAAACTTAGGTACAATGAGGCAAAGGAAAGGGTATAATAAAAATACTACAAGAAAAATATGAAATTTGCATGATACTGCTCTCATGAGCTGGGCGCTGTGCAAATCGCACTTAAGGCGCCTGGTTGATTGGTAAGTGGCTGTATATAAACCCATATGTGATTGTACCACTTTATAAACCAAGGGGGCTACTCCTATCACCAATTGATCTTAAGGAGGAACTTCCCTTGTGCTTGTTAAGTGGCATGTCTCTCCTCCGCTCTCCGCTCGGGTGAAGCCCATGCTCATGATTCTAACATGGTATCAAAGCCTAAGGCTTCGTCCTAGGTTTGATGAGTTTAATTAGGCCCAAATTATGCCACCCCAGGAGGGCCTCTTTGAGGGTTTGTAAATTCTTGTTGCTGTGCTCCCTTGGTTTCGCCCTGGGTTTTGAAGGGACCTCACTTGTGAGAGAGTGTTAAGAGCTCCAATATGTGGCTTACCCACATGTGAGTGTCCCACGTTGTTAAAATGAGGAGGGAGTTCACTACCTTATAAACTAAGGGGACTACTCCTATCGCCAATTGGTTTTAGGGTGGAACCTCCTTAGACTTATGAAGCGGTCTCTCTCTCCTCCATTTGGGTGTGGCCCAAGCCCGCTTGCAAGATTTGATAGTAAGTGCCTCAGTTAGTCTTGCACAATCAACTATTGTTCTATTGTTCTTGGTTTGTCATCAAGTGGATTTGCCAAATTATGTTTTGTGCCATTTGTCTTCGTATCTCACAGTTTGGTGACCTCAGCGACCTCTGGTCATCAATATTGTCTTCTGATTTTCTATCTTTGTGAAAAACAGGCAGTAGCATTCATTTGTGGTTATGTCCATTTCAAGTCCCAAGCATCTCGAAACAAAACATCACCTTACTTGCAGCCATGGGGCATGTAAGTGACCCTCTTGACCACATGTCTCCATCACAAAAGCTTATTAGAGACGGTCTCACATTGGATACCTATCCAATTAGATATTTAAATGAAAATTTTAAAATATGAATTGGTCCAACTTGTGGAACCGTCTCATATAAGACTCATTACTTCATTCTCTAATCATTCACTGGTGCAAGTAGTTACCTTTTTTGCTGGCTCTATCTGTAGGGATGAAAGTGAATGGTGGATTTTTCCGGCTGGACTACTGTTTTGTAAATGTCTCCAGTCTAGACTGATCAACTGGCACGTCGCGAATTTGGAGATACAAGATCGCTCTTTGTATAGTACTGACTTAGACGTGTTTTGGCAATCGTAAGTTATAGTATCAGTATCGGTAATTGTTTCATGCCCAAGTATTAGGTTTTTTTTTTGCTGCTCTTGGGTAGTAGATGAATGAAACAAAACACAGAAGAAAAAAAACTACAGAAGGCGGAAAAAGGGAAATATTAGGAGTTAGGGTAAATGCCATTCTTTTGTGTAGTATTGCAGTCCACTTTGTATATAATAGGTACAGATTTGGTCCACGTTTTGGCCTTTGTATAACTTGTACTGATGCATTTATCTAACGTGAAATTAGTGTATCTAACAACCTAAATTCTGGTGTTCTGCAATTCATTGCGATTCGATATTTTTGGCTGTTGATTTTTGCGGTTGCATTTTTCTCGACGCATTACATTATTTACCGTTTTGCCACTCTTTTCAATCACTCCATTTCTAACAAATGTGTTGATAAGGGTAAAGTTGCGTCTCCTCAATTAAAATAAACCTAATTCACTACTAACTAATAGTCAGCGGTAAGCAAGGTATCGAATCCACAAGGAGGCGGTAGTATTCTAATCTGTTAAACTAAGTTTGTCTCTAAGTAACAATTTCGAGGTTTGAGATTAAGTTCTAAACTAAAAGCAATCAACAATAACAATAAATAATAACAATAACAACTAATAATAATAACAATGTTATGAAATATTATTATATGGATGTCCATATTTTATAGGATACTAGAATATATTATCTTATGAAACTCTACCCCTATTGTATGTGTATATATATATCCCTTATAATGGAATAATAACACAGATCTGTCTTCCTTACTTTCTCTCTACCTTCTCTCTATAATTATCTCTCCCTTTGTTTCACAACACGTTATCAGCACGAGGCTAACCAATTGGATAAATAATTATTCTTCAAATATGATAATATGGAGGTTCATATCAGATCTTATTCTATTATTTACTTAAGGTATGTTTACAGATTTACTACTCGTGAAAACCTATGAATCTACGAATTAAGGACTAAGAATTAATCAAACGATTATTGCATGCAAAGCATAATATTAAATTGCCACATGCTTATGTAACAATTTTCATTGATTTTGTAACATTGATTTCTCGATTGCTTCGATCAACTGTTGCATCAATATTTTGTTTATATTTAATTTATGTTTACCTGTCCTTACGGTAACTATTAATTTCACGTAACATTGTTCTAATTAATACTATGAACTATGTGATACTCCTTAATTGCTGCAAACCTGCTAATACGAACAAAAAGAACAAAATTTTGCGGTCATATCTCTTACCAAACTTATTGATTATGATTCTTATTGTTTAATCGATCTGCTTCTATGTGGTGATTGTCTTTCATACTTCCATGTATACTTAATTATTTACTTAGTTCATTAATCATTATGATTCATATGGTTTAAGTGATTTAGTAAGTTTGGGTTTTAAACTTAATTATGTGTCGTAATATGTAACAGCCCAATAGCTAATAAAATTAATCAAAGAAGATAATTTATAAAGGATCACAATGATTATAATCTTGTTTGCATATATATACAATCCGAATTAATGAACTATGATAATTATTTCCGTACAATTCATGTACGTTTCATAGATATGTTACTTGAGTTTAACAACATATGGGTTGATTTTGTATCTTTATAATATATATATATATATATCATATTTGTCGATCAGTTTTGCTCAGTTATTTCCGCTTGTTCATAAATTACTTTTTTAATTATATTAAAGATCGTACGAGAAATAACTCAGATTATCATGAATTGCCTACAATTTTACCGCTTTTGATATTCTTATGTCACCGAGAAACGAGGAGTTATTATTTAATATGATAACTAAGTTAATCTTGTATAATTTACATATTATTGGACTTAATATTTTGGAAAAGGACATATCATATAATTTTTGGACCTGAAGTTCCAAAAGATTTATTTTATAAAGATGAGCAAATATGTCCATATTATAACTTTGGCCTGAAGTTCAAGGTTTTAAAGGTGTGTAAGAATAATTTAACACCGTTTCATCAATTCATATTTTGAAGGTTTTAAAGGTGTGTAAGAATAATTTAACACCGTTTCATCAATTCATATTTTGAAGTGTAAGTGGCCAGAAGTCCACATGTAAATGCTAGTAGCCAGAAGTTCACAGCTGCGATTTATGAACTGCATTTGGGTTTCAAATGGATAAAGCGGTCTTTATAAAAGGATAAATTATTTCTGAATTGATTATTGTTCACCTGAAGTTGAACGGCATAATAGATTTGAAATTTGGTTCATTCTTTGAAGTGAATGTGACATCTCATAAAGACTCTGCCTGTAGCAGAGATTGAGAACATGACATTATTGAGCCTAATAATGTGGCATTTGGTGAGCCATGTAAAAGAAGTCTAAATTGAGCTTAGTGATGTAGACTTACTGAGCCAAATCAGTTCATTGAAAGATTCATGTGACACAAATACTCGAAATTCGATATATGAGAAAAGAAAAGTGATATACGAGTTGAAATTTTAATATTCGTACTATGGCCTGAAGTTCATAATATTAATAGATACTGAAACTATGACCAGAAGTTCATAGTGTTTACATTTACTAAATTATGGCCTGAATTTCATAATGTTTACAGATATTGAAACTGTGTCCTGAAGTTCACAATGTTTATAAATTCTCACATTTCATATAGTAAGTATTATTTGAGTATCAGAATTAAGAATAAACTCAATGTTTATACATGAATAATTGCAAAATATGAGATACTTTTAAAAGTTGAGAATCATATCAAATCGAATCAAAATCATTCCATGAAGCGTGATGATCACTATTTATATACATATTTTATGCCTCCCTTAGACACATTTAACTCGATTTACCGTCTTTCCTGGCTTATTCTATGCTATTTTAGCTAGAATATCGATTCTGCCGCTTTTGTTATGTTTTAATGCAGATTGGATGCATTTGGAGCTTTTTGAGTAGATATGGAGCATGGCGGAGGTGGATCGTGGAAAGATAAGCACGGGAATCGAGAAGAATCAAGAAGACTCGATCGAGCAGAACAACAGTGCTCGACCGAGTCGTGGTCAGGTCTTGCTCGATCGAGCAGAAGGCCCTTGCTCGATCGAGCAAGTCATTATTTCGGCGGATTTTCGTGTTTTCCTTAATTTTAACCTAATTTGTTAGATTTTTTGTAATATAAAAAGAAAGCTCGTCTCATATACTTTCTTATGCTTTTCTATGCTTTTGAATACTTTTAGGCTTTAATTCAGAAACCCTAATTAGTTTAGTTTGCCTCCGGATTTTATTCATCAAAGACGATTGTCTTTAGTTCAAGCTTGTAATCGGTATTCTCAATTTTTCTTCGTTATTTAATTACCTTCTTGTTCTTAATTATTCTTTGTTCATCCTTTCATAATTGTTAATCATGTTTACTTTAATTATTATTGTTGTTATTTATATCGTTATGAGTAGCTAAATTCCTTTCTAGGGTTGAAAGGGGATCTAGGATTGTTAGAAGGGGTAGATTAATTTATTGAATTGCAATTGCATGGTTATCGTTTGATTATCGTTTTAATTCTAGTTGTTTGATTACTGGCCAGGATTAATTAACTAGTCTCGCAAATTAGGATTGACACCGACCGGGTTAAGACTAAGATAGGCTACGATAATTGAATATAACTCGTTTAATGATAGCGACCGCATGTTAATCGTAGATCTAAAGGGCATAATTGAATCGACCGATCTTGTGACCTTAGATAGCTTTATTGCATGATAATTGATTACTCCCTTACCCCTGAACAATAATCCTAGTGAACCTGAGACCCTAGACTTTTAATCTCATTGTTTTCAACCTTATTAGTTTGTTATTGCTTATAGTTAGTTCTTGCTTATTATTAGTTGTTATTATTATTGTTATTATTGTTATTGTTATTATTTATTGTTATTGTTGATTGCTTTTAGTTTAGAACTCAAATCTCAAACCCCGAATTGTTACTTAGAGACAAACCTAATTTAACAGATTAGAATACTACCGCCTCCCTGTGGATTCGATACCTTGCTTACCGCTGACTATTAGTTAGTTGTGACTTAGGTTTACTTTGATTAAGGAGACGCGACTTTACCCTTATCAAAGCGAATGAGATATCATGTTTTGAGTATGAAATATATTTGTCATTCATACAAATAATATAGTTATGTAGACACATTATCGTGTAAGTGCTTAAAACACTATGTGTAGTATCTTGTATACAAGTGACATGTGATCAATTATTTAATATTATGAAAAGAATGATCACTATGATTCGTTGATTTCACCGCCTCCCCTGACGGGGTTGATACATTATTAATTGAGTTTAACTGAGATTATTTTAAGAATCGGTTAAGTTTTGTATTCCTAAAAGGAATTTTGATGTATGATTTGTATTCATACTACAAGAAAAAGCAATGTATAATATTCTCTAAAGGAATCTTGCGATATTATTTTCAGTCTTGCCAATATAAATAAGACATTAGTTAGTGTGTTATGTCACATCTATTTTATCGGGCCAGATACAGAGGAATTATTTTGAATTCATATGCGAAATTGCTAACCAGAAGTTTAGCATGTTGAATTGTCAACTAGAAAGTGGCGTGTCATAAATTATACTATCTAGACACGACCAAGTGCTTATGTAAGTTGCCATGATTTTTGGGCAAACTAAGAAAGTTGATGTTAAATTGTTAAGATGTGACGATTGAGGCCATCCGGGTTCTTATTATACCCGTTTTGATAAACCCGAAGTTTATCCTAGAGAAAATATAAGTGCTGAAACTCTCTCGTGTAGAAATTTCATTAAAGGCAAGATACTACAGTGAGATTGAGTATTTTTGATATTGGAGATATAAACATTACTCAGAAGTTCAATAGAGAACTTAAATGTTCGTGTATGGATTGACACTCTATTTAATGGCTTGTAGCCACATAATGATTTTTCTGAGTAGTTCTTGTGATTAACAATCACATTTTGATTATTATATAAAACCGTTGATCTCCCAAATTGGGCATTGTAATTCGGCACATTAGAAATCCAACTGCATTATATGTTACTCCCGGAAATATTTTGTTATTATACAAAAATGTCCATATAAATTCTCATCGGTGATATGAGAAATTTGGATCTAAGGTGAATATAATAATTTATTGCCCATTAAATCTATCTGTTATTGATAGTTTTTACCACCTAAGGGGGAGAATGATAAGGAAAAGCTGGTAAAAACAGACAAGTATGTTATCCTACACTGAACCTGAAGTTCAGCGGTTTGTTTTCAATATAAAATACATCAAATAGAGGTTCATAAAATTAAAAATGATGGCATTCATTTAGTTATGAAGATGTATTACTATACCAGTTTGATCACCTTGTCTAAATGTGACATTACATTGGGATCTATGATTTAATTATAGACAGATTAGCCCTATTTGTGGTATAGCGTGCTATAAATTAGTCATAGATATTATATGTAATTGAAATTGAAATTCTTGTCAAATTGAACAATAACCACACATGAAATGTAGTGTGGAAGTCATATCGGTTCACATATTTCAAGTAATAAGAAAATGACAAGTATGAGCAGTTGGTAATTCTATGGAGTAAAGAAATTTGTATGTCTCTGAAGTGACATAAATATCTGAATGATAATAGATGGCCGATATAGAGAATAAATGGTACCCTATATATTCAGATATCACCTATCAGTACTGAAAATATCTAAGGGATGTTAAAATTATATCGATATGGTTATGGAACCGATATGCATTTGCACGCGGAGTTTAATGGACTAGAAAATGAGGATATTATATGCAAGTCCTAATTTTGATTGTCGACATATAATCTTTGATTATAAATGAGCTCATGGACCTGAAGTCCATATATTGACCTGAAGTCAATTGAAATTATGAATATTGTGAAAGAATACTGTACAGTTTGCATTTTGAGTCATTATCATGTGCATATAGAGAGTAAGTTCAACATTGCATCTTAGTTTTGATATATACATTATTATTATTGCATTATTGTTAGACTATGTTGTTTAGAATTAGTTACATATCATTTGCATGCACATGATTAATTATATTGTTCTACTTTGATAGATTTTTAAAAGGAGAAGTATATTTTACTCCTGCGAGGATATCTCCCTGAAGGAGCCTCTTATGAATGATCATCATTTGTTAAATGGTTGATCAATTGAGTTTTGAGAACTCGTGACGAAATATATAAACCTCTACAATACGATTGAAAGATATCGTGATTATTTCCAAAATGGAACATCAAAACTCCTTTAGAGTTTTTTTGATGTCTCAACCTGAAGTTTGAGCATATGAGAATTGAGATCTGAATGAGTTTCTTGTTAAACACTTGAAATGAGTTTATGGTCCAGAAGTATCATAACGATTGAAAAATAATGTAGTCAAAGTCTACAATGAGGATGTCAATCAAATGGTTTACAAACAAAATTATTGAAGGTATTTAGTGGATTATTATTATCCAACAATTTGATTGCTTCTCTCGTAGAGATCTAATATATGGATGATTGCTACACTCTTTTTCCCTTCCACTTGTTACAAAAAAAATTTTTAGTTAGAATTTGGTTACAAAAAAAATCAACTTGTTAAGGGCATGCTCGAGATGAGTACAAGAGAAAACTTACAGTCCAGTAAGTGAAGAATCTGGTGCTTGTATCACCATATAATGTTTTGTTCACCTGACAAATTCAGGAAGATATGAATCAGAAAGGAAGGTGATGAATGATATAATTTCGATAATTAGTCTTCTGATAATAATAATAATAATAATAATTGTTGGACCAATTCATATGTTTTGATAATGACATGTGTTTATGTAATAATATGTTTTACTCGGTATATCATATGCGTGTAATTGTGTGCTTTAGTCTTATTATAGCTAGCAACAATTATGAGAAGAAAGATCAAAGTTAGGCATAACTTTGATAAAGTTTGTGAGACAAAGTTATAACAACTTCAGGAATAACTTTGGAAGTGAACTTGGAAGTTATAGCTAACCAGGCATAACTTTAAGGAAAATCGCTTCAAACAA
>JAIUZE010009453.1:0-19771 GCA_022085475.1 Heliosperma pusillum | reverse complement strand
TAGTTTTAAACCCGTGCAAATTGCACGGGTATCTTGTTTCAACTTTTGTTATTAAAGTTGTAAAGTTATGATGTTATATATATCTAAAAATATTAAATTTGAATTAAAAATTTCGATATTAATTAGTATAAATAATGCTTTAGGGTCAATCGACCGAGTCGTTGTTGTAGTACAATATTTTCACTTGTTAGCAAAATTTTAGTTTTTACTTTTTCTTGTTACTTGGATTACTTCACCAAAACCCGGTTTGAATAATTGTTGACCCGTGCAAATTGTTTAACATATTTCAGTTAGTTAAACTTGTCTATGTTTTTAAGACCTTTGCGCTAGACAAAATGAAAATTTTAATCCGTGCATAGTTAAAATGAAAATTTTGACCCGATTTGAATAGTTGCAAACCCGTGCAAATGGTGACACCTGATTTTCATTTAATAAAACATGTGCATATTATTAAAGAATTTTCAATAAACAATTAAAATAATTGACAAACTAACTAACAAATTTGTTTACAAAGTGGAGTATTGAGTCGAAATTACTCCGAGAAACGGGTATATACTGAGTTCATATACGTTGCGGCTATTGGATCGTAAAATCACCCCTAAAACAAACCCCATAACCCAAATTCTCATTTAAGCCGAACACTATTCGTCTTAAGCTTAAGACGGTCTAAAAAACATACAAATCACCGTACTTGTTATCTAGAAAATACCAAAACTGTTTTTAATAACCACCGTATAGTAGTATTTGACCTGTCTTAAACTTAAGATAAATACCCTATTGGTTTCATTTAGTATCGATTGTCAGTTAGTGAAACATGACAAAATGAAAATTGCGACTCGTACACATTTAATATAAAAATTGCGACTTGTGCATGTTTAATATGAAAACGTTTTTACCCTGCACATTTTAAATAAAAATTTTGACGTGTTTTGCTTTTAGTATCAATTACTAATTAGTAAAGCAGGATAAAATGAAAATTATGACTCGTACACGTCTAAAACAATTTTGTCAAATGGTAAAACAGCGAACCCGTGATAAAACAATTTCAAGTCTTAAACCCGTGCAAATTGCACGGGTATGCTATTTAAAACGTTATTAGTAATAAAGGGTATACAAAAAGATAAATATAAATTACATTAATAATGTAAAGATTTGTACATACAGGTTCTATTAAAGATGTTGTGATTTTTAATAATAAATTTCCAATCACAAATATTTTCTAAAAAAATTAGCAACAAAAAAAGAAAAAAATGAACCAATAATTCTCTCGGTATTAAATGTAAAATAATAAATAAATGATGCTCCGTATTAAAAAATTTTGAACATTTCTTTGTGCATATATTATTGTTTCTACAACTTGCGCGCTTTAATACTTTATCCTTAAATATTAAACTGTTACGTGTGAAATGTAATAAATAGTCTCCTCACTTATTTCACTCTCATAATATATTTTAAATAATTTCTACACTTATGATTTGTCGTTGCTCTTTCATTTTCAATATTCGGTTTGGTTGAAAATTTGATATTTTGTATATTATGCATTATTAATTTTTAGCAGTGTTATAAGAAACGATACTTGAATGATATCACTTTATATATATTAATTTTATTTTTGAAGTATAAGTACTAATTAATAATATATGTAGACTTGTCAAAATTCGACTGCACCCATGATATATAAATGTATATCACAAATTTTCATTTAAGACGAACACTGTCCGTTTTAAATTTAAGACGGGTTAAATATATATCAAATCACCCCACTTGTTAGCCTAAAAAATATCAAAATGGTAGTATTTAACCATCAAAAGTGACCCAATGTCCAATAACCCATTGTTGATAATTTATGCCGTAATTGCAAAACCTTGTACAACCTCATTCCTTCGCATAGTCACAGCCGTCACAGACGTTTTTGATCACCTTTAATTTCATAATTTCAGTAGTGACCTTACCCTAAATCTTATATTCTCATTTCAATAGTGAGGTTAGACGCCCTCTACTCTCATTCTCTTATATTCTCATTTCCCTCTCCCTAAATCTTCAATTATTATCACCATTTGAAGCGGTATGTCGTCATTGATTGATAGTCTGATTTTTTTTAATGTTTTTAAAAACTTTGCATGTATGTTTACCGAATAGATCTTGAACAATTTTCATTTGTTTTGTATTTTAAAGATTTAAACATTGTAGATTGTAATTTCTAGTGTGATTTTCATATAATATAAATATTTTTGTTTGAAGACTTTAAAAAATAACTCATTTTCGAGTTTTTAAGCATTATTAATCACCCATTTATCGAGTTTGTAAGCATTATTAAGCACTCCTTGAATCTTTGTCCGATAAAACATAGTGTTAAATTATTTAAGCATTTTTTTCATTCACTTCTGCATTTGAGATAGTCTTCTTTCATTAATTTCTGGTTTTTCTGCATTTTTTTTGGTCAATATCACATTATGTTTATGGACATTAGATTATATAATTACGGAGTATATGTTATTTCTGCTAAATTGATGAATCCGTTTAATCAAATTATTTTATCAGTCTCATGGTTCCCATTTGTTTTTTACGATGTTAAATTTTTATAAACAGTGTAATTTTGTACTATTATAATTGAACAATTCTGAGTATGCAACATTGAATCCATCTAATTAAATTGATGCATAAAACGTGGTCCTAAAATTTAGCAAGTGAAAAGTTGCATTTGAATTGTTGACTTTCAACCACAGAGCGACACATCAGCTCTGTGGTTGTTGCTTTAATAAATTAGGATGGTCCTAATTTTTATTCTGCGTTGTTCTAAGGGAAACTGATAATATAACCAACTTTACTCCCGACTTCAAAAATAGGGATGATTTTATTATGACGTAGAGTAGTGGCACAAATTCTCGCGACCCGTTTTAAGTTTAAGACAGTTCCAGCTCCCTCACAAAGAGCAAGTGGGGGGCAAATGGAGGGCAAATGTAGCCCCTCACTTGCCCCACACTTACTCTGTATGAGGGTATTTGACCGGTCTTAAAGGAGAGTGAGCAATTTTTATTGTTTTGATTTTTACTACTGCTTTTTATTCTTGGATTAGTAATGTGTGCTCTTAGGACACACGTTATAAAAACGGAAATAATTACTCTCTCTCATTCATTTGCTTACTTCCAATTAAAATATATGATCACAAATAAAACAAATTGTTTTAAAAATTATTAGAATAATTACTTTTTCTCAATCATTTGTTTTGATTTCTTCCGATTTTTAATCATGGATTGTGGTTACATTTGGAGATAAAATAGCTATAAAAGCCGGTCTTATTGTTCAGACGGAATTAGTCCGTCAGAAACAGAATTTTGCTTATAGACAAAAAGTAATCCTCCTTGTACTAATAAGAGAATAAAAGGCCAAAATTTTCCCCTAAAATACTCTATGATTGGTCCCCATAGTATGTCTTATTACTTCTATAACATAATTACGAGATAATACTATTAATTTCAACTAGATTTATACCCGTGCAATTACAATGTTATGTATGTAGCATTTCACTTTGTTTTTAAATGCTTATAATCTACATAGTAAATTTTGATTTTTTTTTGGTTATCACGTAAGTATTTTTTATGCATGTAGTTAGTCTAACCAGGGCAATTTTTTAATAATTTTATGCTCGTAACACATAGAAAATGGCACTTCGATAAATTTATTAGATCTATCTAAGTAGATTGCAGTATGAGTATTTAGCGAGAGATTTAGAATACATATGTAATTTTTTTGTATTTTTTTAAAACAAAATTAAATAAGATAAGTTCAAAAGAATGTATTTTTTGTGAAGTTTTATATTTTTTTAGTTTAAAAGTCATTGTTTTCAAATTTTATTTTGATTAGGGGACATTCTAGATCCATATTGTACTATATGGATTAACGATTAAATAGTTTGTTAATCCATGCATTGAGTAATTAATGTTGATATTTTACAAATTAGAATGATATCACCTAAATTTTCTAATATGTATTAACTTATTGATTTTTAAATAATCTTACTATAGCAGTGAATTTTTATGAACTTATTTATTGATTTTTTGTTTTGTTTTAGTAAAACTGTGTAAGGTAAAATTATATTATTTAGTAATTTTTTGTTGATTGTAATTTTAAATTATTAACTGTCAGGATTTTTTTAACATATCAATGTAATTTATTATTAATATAAAGTTTTAAATCATAATTTAGGATTATTAAAAAGTTGCAGGTTCAAATTGTTGTATTCCTGAGATAAATTTCTTTAGTGTAAAAAAACAAATTGCTACATAAAATGCGGAAAAAAAAAAGAAAAAAAAAACTAACATGATGATGTGGATTAATGCTGTGGCTTTAAATGTTCTTACTTTAATAGAATGAATATTTGTAAACCAACATTAATAAATATTTTATGAGAATGTCCGGTAAATATTTCTACATTTGGATTATTAATGTGTTTTCTTATGTCACACGTTAGAAAATGCCTAATTATTTTTATGGTTCTTGTAGTGTGTGTTTCATTATGTGCGTGTTAAATTCTAATTACTATCATGTTTTAATGTTTTAATGGTTGAAGGAACCTCCAGGATATTTTCCAAGAATATTAGGCCATGAAGCTGTTGGGTAATACTCCTCGTTGTGCTCATGTATCTTTCCTTTGTACCATTTGCATTATTATAGAGGTGGGGATTTAAATCTGGACGTAATATTCACTATATTCTTCCCCTTAACCATGAAATTAAGACATTTTCGATTGCCCCCACAGTGCCCTCTGCTAATGATATAAGATACTGTTTTGAGAAGATTCATAGCAAATTTTATTTTACTCTCTTGACCTAATTATTTGTTGTTTGATTAAAATAGAATATAAAAGGTAAATAAATGAACGAGACGGTAGAAGTACAAGTACAAGATCCTGTGATTTGTGAATTTGTAATAAAACTCCTTGAATTCTAACTGAATTCTACGAATTAACCTCACTAACTCTAGCTCGAGTGATTCGAGTATAATAAGTACTTAGTTGAGTTATTTCGAATGTTTATGAATTCCCAGTTCGGAATATAATATTAAAATCAGATACACATTGTTGGTTTTTGTATAGAATTGTGGAGAGCATAGGAGAGGAAGTTGAAGAATTTGTAGTAGGAGATTTTGTGGTACCAGTGTTTTTAGCAAACTGTGGAGATTGCGTTGACTGCAAATCTAAAAAGAGCAATGTATGCTCAAAACTGCCATTTAACATGTCGCCTTACATGGTGAGAGACGGGACTAGCAGGTTCGCTGACACCAAGGGAGAAGTCTTGTACCATTCTTTGGATGTCTCGAGTTTCACTGAGTACACTGTCGTGGATGCTGGGCATCTTGTAAAGATTGACCCTGCAATTTCTCCAAATAAGGCTTGCCTTCTTAGTTGTGGAGTCTCTACTGGTAAACTTGTGAAATACGTTATATTAGTACCGTAACAAAATGTACAGTTTGTGACAGTAAAAATGAACTGGAATGCAGGGGTTGGCGCTGCTTGGAAGACAGCACAAGTTGAAGAAGGCTCAACCGTTGCTATTTTTGGCCTCGGCACAATTGGATTAGCGGTACTCCTCTTGTTCACATCGTTGAAGTTTTTATCACTGTTTCTGTCAATGTTTTGTTCTCATTATCTTTTGTCATGAATTAGCGGTCATCAATGCAATTTTCATTATTGTTCATTTGGAAGACTGTTGTCTAATCTTGTTCTTTTTGTCTGTGTTTTAACGCAAGGGTAAAATTTCATAAAACTAATATTTCTGATCCCTTACCCAGCCATAGGCTGAAGGCTTTGCGACATTGTTTGTTGTCTTTGCGGTTTTTGAGGGTATAATAACTGTATAAAACACCTGTTTTATTTGGTTGTTAATTAATTCAAAGGTTGCTGAGGGAGCAAGACTTTGCGGAGCTGCCAGAATCATTGGTATAGATGTAAATCCTACCAAATTTGAGATAGGTAATTGTCGTGTTCCCAACCAAAGCGAAATATCAAAGTAACATTGCTATGTGTTGTCCTAAATCCCCCCTATGTTCCTGTGTTTTCTGCAGGGAAAAAGTTTGGACTCACTGACTTTTTTAACCCCAAAGAGACTGCATCTGTCAGTGAGGTACTAATGTAACTGAACCGATCCTTCCTCTCAAATTTAACCGCCGGTGATTTGTATGAGACGTTCTCAGATTTATTATTTATTCAATTAAGGTGAATGGCTGGTCTAACATGTAGGACTGTCTCATACAAGATTTTGTGCTTCCGTATGCAAAAAATTCAGAAAACAAGCTTCCTTAATTTTAAATTCAAGAATTATGATGATGCAGGTTATTAACAATGTGACAGAAGGGGGTGCAGATTACTGCTTTGAGTGTGTAGGCATGTCATCGTTGGTTGAAGAAGCTTTTGCTTGTTGTCGAAAGGTCCTTTGCTTTTTTCCTGAGCTCAAACTACGATAGTTCGTTCATGCTTCATGAAATTTACTAGTGTCTAAACATTGATACGGTTTTCTCAACCTTATTCTACTAATAAGAGCAGGGTTGCGGAAAGACAATTGTTTTAGGACTCGATAAGCCGGATGCACGGTTGGACATTGGGTCTACCGATTTGCTCAACAACGCGAAGACACTTAGTGGTTCACTATTTGGAGGTATCAAGGCCAAGTCGGACATCCCTGCATTGGTTAAATGGTACCTGGACAAGGTATAATCATTAGAATCCTACCTCTTTGAGACGTTTTAAGCCTTCATTATCATATCTAAACACATAATTAGCGGCTACCGTCGAAAGATAACTATTGTCAGCATGATTCAAATAATGAGATTCTGAAGTAGTAACCAAAGGACACCGTTTTCATTATCATTCTCTTAATCTAATATCTCTTGTATACATTTTTTTTTTTTTTTTTGACAACTGGAAAGCGAGTGACAGTTACAAGCGGATAGCTCCTTTAGCTAATCTATGAGCTATCATATTGCAGTTTCTAGGAACGTAACAAAATGAAATACAATGGAAACTATGAACCATATTAAAAATGTCTTCAATGATGATCTTCGTTCTATGATGAGGCCGATTAAGTTTAACAACTTGAGATAACACCTCCAGGCAATCAGAGAAAAGAGAGATATGAACAAAGTTATATTTCAATGCAGCATTTAAACCATCCCGAATAGCCACAGCTTCAGCTTGATCCGCACTTTGAGCAGTAAAACTACGGTTGCCCTGTAAAATCACTTCACCAGATTTCCTCCTGATAGCTCAGCCAAGACCAGCAGAGAGGTTTTTATACCACGAAGCATCTACAAACAATTCAAGCTGGTCACAATAATTCTTAGCAGAGATAAATGGAAAGGATATACTTTTTCTTAGATCATTCAACTCATTATCAACAGGAAGGTCATGTGACGCTCCTTGAGGATTCAGCCTACCACTTCTGATTTTCTCAGCTTCTAACACCAGACTATAAGAATTTTCATAAACCTTCATAGCTCCATAAGGTGTGATAGGTTCCTCTTGAAAGATCTTTTTACAGCGACACCCCCAAATAGTCCATAAGGTGCAAAGAAAGGAAAGAGCCAGCGACTCCCAATCTGGAAGTTTCTGAATCAGAGATAACCAATTTTTAATCCATATTTGGATACTTAATTCTTTTCCGATATGAGCATGGATCCCTAAAACACTTCCAGCCCAAACTTTATTAGCAAACACTCAATCTCTAAAGAGGTGATCACATGATTCCACAGTCTGACTGTCGCAAAGATGACAATTAAATTCACCCTCAAAACCCCTTCTAATGAACCCTTCACCCACAGCAAGAGAATTGGTTAAAATTTTCCATAACAAAATAATCCATGACTTGGGACCTGGAAGGTGCCAAAGATTCTTTCTAACGAACATCTTTAACTCTGCTCCAACCCTACTACGATCTTTAATTGTAGCCTGAGCATTCCAAGAGAGGTTGAAAGCAATGGAATAACCCTTCTTGACATCATAAGAACCACTAACATATTCCGTCCAGTAAACGGAGTCTTCAAAATCCCAAAAACTCAAAGGGATCGCCAAAATCTTAGCTACCCAATCAGGATCAAGAAACATACCAATCCGGTAAGAGTCCCATGAGCCATTTGCCCGAATTAAATGCTTAACCTTAAGATTCTTTAGTGATGGAGAAGTTGAAATAAGATCATGACAGAGAGGTAAAGGAGAAGCGCCATCGACCCATTTAGAGTCCCAAACATTTAATTCAGAAAAACGGCCAACCTTCCAAGCAATAAAAGGCTGAATAAGCTGAAGACCCCAAAGAATACTTTTCCAACCCCAAGAAGAGTTAGAACTCTTCTTATAAGTAAGATTTCCATTTAGGCAATGCAATCCGTATTTAGCGCCAATAGTTCTAGAAATCAAAGAATTTGAGTGGTTGATCATCCTCCATCCAATCTTAGCTAACAACGCTTGGTTAAAATCCTTTGCTTTACGAATACCCAAACCCCCCAAGCCCTTTGGTTGATTGATGAATAGCTTACTACACCAACTAATAGATTTCGATTTCTTCAACCCAGCCCACCAAAAATGTGACAGAAGAGAGTCAATCTTATCTGTCACACTTACCGGTATTTTGAATACCGATAGAAAGTAAATAGAAAGGGAAGATAGGATAGAAGAAATCAAAGATAGTCTACCCGCAGATGATAGCAAAATCCCATTCCACGCTGAAATTCGACACCTAATCTTATCCAAAATGATTTCAAAGATTTCTTTTTTGGTTCTTCCAGTCTCCAAATTACCAGTATCAGAAGAAAAACCAAGATAAGAACCCATTGCGCAATTACCAGAGACTTTGAAAATCTTCATACAGTCAGAGGCATAGGATAGACTAGAACTTGGACTGATCATGATAGCCGATTTATTATCATTAATCTTTTGACCCGATGCACTGCAGTATTTGTTGAGAGTAGACGCCAGATGAACACAACTATCAATATTGCCTTCAGAGAAGAACAAAGAATCATCCGCAAAGAGCAAATGGGAAACCGTGCTACTAGAAGTACTAATCTTAATACCGCGGATCAAATTTTTCTTCTCAAGCTGAATAATATTCCGAGATAAGACTTCGGTACATAAGACAAAAAGATAAGGTGACAAAGGATCACCTTGACGAATACCAACAATTTGGAATAATTCTTCGAGAAGGAACCCCATTTATGAGAATTTCATAAGAAACCGTAGATACACACTTCATAATGAGAGTAATAAATCTTTCGGGAAAACCCATCATAGTCAAAGTACCTCTAATAAAATTCCAATCCATTCTATCATACGCCTTACTCATGTCAGCTTTAAATGTCACTCTCCCCATTTTACCACTCCTTGAAGACGAAATTTTTTGGAAAATTTCATTAGAAATGAGCACATTATCTCCAATAAATCTTCCAGGGACGAAAGCATTCTGAAAATCACCCACTAACTTACTCATAAATCCCTTTAGTCTATTCGTAATGCATTTGGTTACAATTTTCATGATCACATTACAAAGACTTATCGGCCTATAATGTTCCACAGATTCCGCTCCATTAGATTTAGGAACGAGGGTAATAAAAGTTTTGTTTATCTCCTTAAGAATATGATTGTTATTTAAGATATCCAAAACAGAATTTGTGACTTCAGTTTTGATAAAGTGCCAACACTTGTGAAAGAAAATAGCAGGGATACCATCAGGGCCTGGAGATTTAAGCGCTCCAAGCTGGAAAACCGCTCTTCTAACATCCTTATTAGAGAAAGGTTTAGCAAGAGAAACTTGATCATCTTCGCACAAAATATCTCTTGAAACACTAAGAAAATTGAATTCTCTTGAATAAAAATCACCAAAATTCTCAGAACCTTTATTTTCCTTGAAGAGCTTGGAGTAGAAATCAACAAAATTTGTTTCAATTTCATCTTTATCGAATGTCCATTCTTGGTCTTTGTTCTTAATGCCCACAATGAAATTTTTTCCGGCTCTCCCTTTAACACAATTAAAGAAGTATTTGGTACAAGTATCACCGTCAACAGCCCATTTAATTTTGGCGCGTTGCTTCCAAAAAATTGCCGAATTTGTAGCAAACTCATGGAGTCTCTGATGAGCGGAAAGAAACTTATTAGAATCTCCATTATTAACCACATCTTCCATTCCACTTTCAAGCTCTTTATCAAATTCAGTCCATTTATCTCTCCAGGCGTTTCTTTTAGAAATAGACCACTTCTTCATAAAATTCCTTACCCTTGAAAGTTTTCTAATAAGCTGAAAAGATCTAGAACCATGAATAATGAACTGCCATTCTTTTTTAATCAACTCCATACATTCATCATACTCAAAATTCCAAGCTTCTAATTTATACGGTCGTTTGCCGGAGAACGAAGCAAGATCAGTTTCAAAAATAATAGGAGAGTGATCAGAAAGTTGAATTGGTAAATGAACAACCCCAGAGTTAGGAAAAAGATTATTCCAATCCCATGAACCATAGGCCTTATCAAGCCTTTCGTAAACAATACTTTGGTCTTTTCTCATATTACACCAAGTAAATCTTGGACCCTTAAAAGGAATATCCATAAGGTGATGCTCAATCTTCCAGTTTTTGAAACAATTTGCCCCTACAATACGCTTACTACACCCACCCAACTTATCTTCTTGATAATCAACTTGATTAAAATCACCAATAAGCAAGAAAGGTCCATCAAAAGAATCGATCCATGAGCCTAACTCATTCCAAACCAATGGTCTTTTATGAACAACGGGTTCACCATAAACAAGACACAAATACCAAGCTGATCCATTACATAGCAAAATTTTGACAATGATGAAATTTTGACAAGCAATAAGACAAACTACATTAAGTTCTACCCTAAATCCAAACCAAAGACCTCCTTTAGTTTCAATAGCATCAACTCCTATACTTCGAGTAAAACCAAAAGAACGGAACAAAGGATCCACTACATCAACATTACACTTTGTTTCGGATAAAAACAAAAAATCAAAATAATTACTAGAGAGAAGCACTTTAGTCTTCGCAATTGTAGGGGCAAGCGGATTATTTAAACCCCTACAATTCCAACAAAGCCCTTTCATGAGGAGAGAAAACCACCACAGCAACACCAACCAAACTCCACAGCCAAACTCATATCAGCCCAACCCAACATGATTCACCCAAAGAGGACCCGAAACATCAACGAACCACATCCAACAAATAAACGGTCACCCACTCGTCACATTAGGAGCCATATCCAACCCAATTTCTGGACAAACCCAACACAAAGCACCAAGCAACCAAAAAACTCCAGCAACAAACATATGGCAATGGACCAACAACGGATCAAACCAGCAGAATGATGATTGCAAACCAGCCAAAACAAGGATAACAAAACAAAGATAGAAGAGATGAAAAAACCAATCAAGAAAAGAGAAAATCTAGTATGTCATGTTTGGACTAACCAGTAGGGGAAGGGGCGAGGGGATGGGGAGACACTAGATTAATCCAGAAACAACAATACGGAAAGAAAACAAATCGTATTGGTAATTTCCATCTCAAACACCGAGACTTACCCGAGTGAAAGACACGGACGGTGGGGGAAGGGACGAGGGGAAGGGGAGCACCAGTCCGACTCCGATACACTAGACAAGACCCGTAAGAATAAAGAACCCAGACCAAATCAACTGACGAAATCACCATCCCATACCCGGAAACGATACCGTAGAAGACGTTAATCCAAACCATATCAAGAACAGGAGTCGATGATAGCAAGGTACAGACCAGAGAAGAGGTCACAACGGAACAAGGCGGATACACACGGCCGGAAAGAGCAGGAAAACCATTTATCTATTTACGCGGACGACGATGAGACGGACCACAAAAAAAGCGAAAGGGGAATCATACCGCCGGAGATGAGCGAGGATGTCGACCCATCTCCGGCGGAGGGCCGAGAGGATAGAGGAGCTTGAGTGTGGCAGTTGGTGGCGGCTGAGTGTGGTGGTTCAGAAGTGGTTTTTTTTGGGGTTTTTAGGGTTACGGGAAAGAGAAAGAAGAGCCTTCTCTAGCAAGGGTCGGGTGACTCTTGTATACATAATGGAAGTTTCAAAAACAGAATTGTTTGAAACAGTTTGTTCTCAAAATTTATGCTAGAAAAAGACATGTTTCTGTTTATAATGTCATTTGATCCTTCAACTTATTATTGTTAGGAGACTCTAGCTTTTGGAGACTTGGAGTACCATTATTTCTATGTTAAAAAAAGTAAACAACTTTAACTTGCAAAGAGAACTAAGGCTTTTGAATACTCTTACCAGAAATTGCAATTGGATGAGTTTGTGACACATGAGATGAAGTTCGAAGACATCAACAAGGCTTTTGAATTGCTTCTCGAGGGCAAGTCGCTTCGATGCGTCTTATGGATGGATGAATAAAGTATCTTAAAACTTTAAAAGAATTGGTTTTTTTATTTTATCAA
The DNA here is from genome assembly GCA_022085475.1 of Heliosperma pusillum. NCBI lineage: Eukaryota > Viridiplantae > Streptophyta > Magnoliopsida > Caryophyllales > Caryophyllaceae > Heliosperma > Heliosperma pusillum. The sequence goes on along the minus strand of JAIUZE010009453.1, from coordinate 7,293 downwards.
ATATTGCTTCATTTTTCACATCCAGCAAGTTCTATAAGAAATCGTGTGATATTAATCTTGTTTTATTGTAAAAGCAAGTCAGTTACTCATTTAATAAAGTGGGTGTACTTCTCTTTGTTAAGATTAAGAAGTGGAAAAGCTTAATCAAATAACCAAGTGCCATTGGAGAACGTTGTAATCAATGTATCTATACTAATTAATAAAAGGGTTATTTAACAAGAATACTCCAAACTATTAACCGCTTTCTCAAAGTACTTTGTACTTTAATTTAACTCACAATAAACCGTACTATCGACTCACTCTTCTTGTATTACACTCATTAACCGGTTACCTGCTTAACAAGTCAGTTTCTCCATTATGTTTACAAAGCTACCCATAAACCACCCTTACTCTGCCTTAAGTCACCACAACACCAACATAATCGCCAGTCCAACCACCCATCAACACCTACGCCCAACTTACGGACCATCTAAGCCCAACTAAGGACCAATATAACGACACCCACAACCTCCTAAACCCCAAATTAACGTTTACCCACAAATTAATTTAGGGATCTAGTTCTCTGGGCTATTGACGGAGGGACGCAGCGACGATGACAATGACGCAATAACGCAACACACATCCGTCAGGATACAAGAGACGGAGTCGTGGTGCAAGATCGATGGCAAGAAGGCGAGGCCGAAGACGCCATGACCACTTTTTACATATTGAAACAACTCAAACAAGGGAGAAGAGGAGGCGATTGGGTTTATGTACATCACAATGATAACATTTTGTATAAACCACAAAATCAAGATGTATCACAATCCAAAAGTTGTAGTGAAGAAGCTGTTGGTTTTCACTCCATGGATTCCAGCGCCTTTACCCGGCAGTAGTGCTATGCTACCTGCTACTTCCTGTACCGAAGCGCGTGGAGCGAAGCCCTACCCTTCCGGCTGACAACAAGATTCGTGCTCATCATATAATGGCGGCAACGGAGCTATCATTGTCTTTGGTTAATAATGGTTGGATCATCAGATGAATTTTTTTCCAAACACAAAGATAATGTTCGTTGGGGCGGTGTTGATTTGGTGGGTAGAAATGGCGGCGGTGGTGGATGTCAATTGTGATGAATGGTTCTTGCAGTGGTGTAGGTGGTATAGTTAGGCGGCGTAAGGTTATGAGTTTATGACTGATGGGGAGACGATGGAGGGGTGGTGATTGGACTTGGATGGTGATGTTACTGATGTAATAGATGGTGATAACCGGATAAGTTAGCTTTTTAACCTGATTTTACAGGTTAAAAACGGGGCAAGTATAGTACGAGAAGAGGGGAGCAATAGTGTAGCTATTACGAGTTAATTTAAAGTCCCTAGTATTTTAAGAAGGTGACTAATAGTTTGGAGTATTTCCGTTAAATAACCCTAAATAAAATGGCTCGAACTCATTACACATTTTTATTGGTTAACACTCTCACTCTCAAAGTGAATATAAAACTTAGAGAATCCTGATGAAGGATCGGTATACGCAATTGAAACAATAAATTATACAATCCTTTTGTTATGCATATAACCGAGTCAACAACAACTCCAACAAACTCGAGTCCTGCTCGAGTACACAACCTTAATCCTCTCCTATTTTTACTCTTATTGTTAAGTCAATTCTATGAGTCTTTGTATCCTATTTTCTAGTAGTTGTTAGCTAACCTTAGCACCTTTGTTATTAAATTTGTAAACTATAAATATATGTACTCATGTATCAGTTTAATTATCAATATCAAATACAACATTAATCTCATTCTTTACATGGTATCACGAGTCTAAACGATCCTCACGTTCAACTCGATAAACACATCTCATGTGAGCTCCGGACAATATACACGACTCCTCAGTTTTCCTTCCTTCCTTCCTTCACCCTCCTCAACTCGCCAATGGCCTATCAACTTCAACTAGCCAATGTCGTTGACCCGAACACACCACTTACCCTCGTCAATTTCTAGAACTGTATTCAACTAAAGGATACAAGGACTTTCCTACAATGGCGTTTCCAAATCCGTGCAATCAAGAACAACCTTCATTTGTTCTCTTATCTTGATGGCACAAACCAACCACCACTGAAAACAATCACCCAAGCACTCGTTGCCCCTGCCACTACAGCCACCGTTGTCGCCAACCCCGCCTACAACACATGGTACCGCCAAGATCAACTTGTTCTTGGTGCACTCACTGGCACGCTATCTCATGAGGCTTGGTCGACTTTAGTCCAAAATTTTTCTAATTCCTCCCGTGGGCATCGCCTACAAATTAAAGATCGTCTTGAAAATATCTCCCACAATGACGATATGTCTATTGCCGATTACATGACCTCGATTAAGGCATGTATTGATGACCTCGCACATCTCGAACATCCTATGGATATCGATGATACAACAAAAAAAATACTCAATGACCTTAATCATGACAAATTTTCGTTCCTTCATTGAAGCTCTGCGTGCGAGAGACAATCCTATTTTCTTTGAATCTCTCCACGAACATTTCATTCAATATGAACTCCACCTCAAGCATTCATCTCCTGCCGTCACCTTTGCCCCTCTGCCAATGCCGCTACATATCGTCCTAAATACTCCTATCACTCCAATTATCAACCTCGATATCGAAACAATCAAACTCGTCAATCATATACCCCCAAAATCTGCCACATATAACTTGTCTTCTCTACTCCCCAATCAACCTACAAAAACCCATACAAAAGTAGGTGTCACTTCTGTGACGTCGTGGGTCATGTCGCCTCTAATTGTGGTGACCTCAAACGTCTCTATCCTGATATTGTCTTCCCCACCCGACAACCACGTGGTCATCACCCTCAAGCTCACACTGTTGCTGCCTCGGCCTCTACCCCTCCACGGTCTTGGGTCGTTGACAATGGTGTCTCTCATTACATAACAGATGACCTAAACACTCTATCCCTTCACACTCCGTATGAAGGCCCGGATGATCTTTACATCGGTTGTAACACCCGCGATTATAATAGTTATAATTTAATAATATTATATTATCATTAGTTAGTCTAATTTTGGCTTTAGCTTAGAATTTAGTTAGTCGGGTAAATTCCGTGTCTAATCTATGGAATCTGAGCCCGTATTTGGATTCTACTCAGAATTTCATGTGAGCAAGGCCTTGTATTGGATATTGGGCATTTCTTACCTTCCAGTCACTCATCTTAGCCCATATTCTATTCTTTTTCCACTCTAATTTTTCAGCAAACATATCACTTCTTCATCCTCACCAAACCAAAACTCTAACCTCCATATTTCACCATTGTTGAACAACACAAACCTTCACATATCTCACTCAATGCTTACTCAAACCTCTTAGTTTTTAGCCTATCTTTCTCTTTTATTTCCCACTTTCTTTTAAGGTAAGAAAAATCCAATCTTTCTCACTTTCATTTTCTCATCTTTTTCAAGATAAAATTCTTCATCTTTTATGTCAAATTTTGTAGGTGGAGACTTAGAAGATCCGGAGAGAGACTACTTTCTAGTAGAAGAAGAGCTTAAAGGAAATTGAAGACGCAAAAAGGTAACGGTGAAGGGTTACTTGATATCTTTATGTGATTTAGGTGTTTATTGTAGCATTTACTTGTGAAATATGAGTTCTTGTGTAGATAATAGTATAGATCTATGACTACAATATATTTAATTGTTGAATTGCATCTTGTATGTCCCAATTTGATGGAAAATTGGTGGTGTTGTTGATGAATTACTTTCTTGTTGCTTAAACTTGTATTTAAGTCTTGAATGATAACTTAATTATGCTTTTAATTTCATATGGAATGTTATGATGCTCATATGTTATGCTAAGTGGTGATTTATGATGGTTTATGTTGGTAATTACAAATGGGTAAGAACTTGTTTGGCTTAAACTTGAAGTTTGGATGAATTTTGGCTTGAACCCTTGCGAATTTGAATAGGACCCGGATGGGTCCAGTCCAACCCGGATGGGTTTGAGCCCTAAACCCGAGCAGGACACTTTTAACCCGGACGGGTCCATCTCAACTCGAGCGGGTCCAGTCCGACCCTTTTTCGTAAAATGGTCATATCTCTTTCAATACTTGTCTGTTTGGGGCGTGTGACCTACCGCTGGAATCGTAAAAGGATAAGCTATCACCTACACTAAGAATTTCTGCATTTGAATTTCTATAACTCTAGTTATGACCATTTGAAGTAAACCCTTGTTTTAGTTAGTTTCCAAACTTGTTGTTTTGAGATGAGATCTATGTTTCTTATTCATTTATACTTTTTAAACTTGGTCTAATGCTTATGTAATCACGTATTGTCTCATGTTTATCATTGTTACATTTATATTATGCTTTATCACATGTTTGGTGACGGTTTTTAGTATGTTCCCTCCTTGAGTCGGTTTTGCCTTATGTAATGATTTGAGCACTACTCGTTGGGTGCTTTGAAATCTCATTTCCCGGCTACACCCTTATCCTCGTGAGACTGGAATGTCGGAGCAATGAGGTGTATCCTTGATGCTTATATGCATGTTTTAGTGGGGATATGACGACATTGTTAGGAGGTGAACGCAATGCGATCGACCCGACCGTCAAATGTTGTATCCTTGCGAGGTGGTGTCATTGCATGTAGCGTACTAGCTTGACTTTTGACTATAGATCTCTTTCCGCCTCTTTCATGTGGTTTAGCCAAATTTGGGGTACTCGACGTCCTTTGTGTTGATCGAGTCTTGGATGTGGAACGTCATACCACATGTCGAATCGGGAAACTTCTTATCCCGAGTGTGTGGCCAGGTTTAGACTAGGACCGTATTATTATTGCGTCCTACCGAGAGGATTAGAGTCTTGTGTGTGCGAAACGTCTTATCGCACACAGTTCAGGGGAACGTCTTACCCCGTGGACATGTTTGTCTAGGTCATGAGTATACGAAATGTCTTATCGTATACGGTTCAGGGAAACGTTTTATCCCGTGGACTTACATTGACTTGTCTTGCTATTGTACATGGTGCTAGTGCGTGTCATTTACCGTGAGAGTTATATTGCTATATTAGTATGTTTGGATGGTTGGTTATAAGATTGGAACATATGTGAATATCGGGTTGGATTTTTGTATAAAATAGATGATTGTATTGGTTTTGTATGAGGGTATCTACTTTATCAAGTATATGCCACTAACGGTGAGATGTAAGACCTAGTGTGTATATAGTTGCCTAAGAGTGTCATTCCCGAGTCGGTTTATAACATGGTGCTTACTGTTTGGTATTCGACATGCTTATATCATATTATCTTGAAATGTATGTTTGTACTTCACATGATTCACTTGTATATAAGTTTCTACATGTTTAATTGTTGTTTACGTACATTTACTTGTGATATGGCTGGGAGAACCCGGAGTTACTCCCCACTTACTGTGGCGTTCATGTTTCATGAATGTACAAGTACATGTCGGTGCTACTTGGGGTTGAGACTAGTGTGAGCTAGCGAGCGTCGTTTCACGATGATTACATATTACTGCTTAGACTCTTTTACTATTAGAGTTATTTGTATTTTTTTGGGACCGTTGTCTCCCTTGTAGTGATTTTTCGACCTCTTCGACACTACTACTTATTTTGTTTATGTTGGATTTCATCTTTTGATAATCTTTGCGAAACATGTCTTCAAAAGTTTTAAAAATTCTCTAATTTCCGTTGCATGTTATTTGTTTATCTTTATGCTTTCGCGAGGGTTTTCACATCGGTGACGGATCCCCGCTTCACATAACTCATACCGGTTCAGTTACTCTCTTCCCTAACTCCTCTAAATCCCATGTCTTTAATAATGTCTTAGTTGTTCCACAAACATCTCGTAAATTTTTGTCCGTAACTCAATTTTTCTATGACAATAATGCTTATGTCGTGTTCTCACATTCTTCATTTTTCTATTAAGAACATCAAGACGGGGGCACTTCTTCTTCACATTCTTCACATTCTTACCTTATTCCATAAAGTGCCAAATATAAATAAATTACACAGTTTCAGTTGCTTGTGCTTCCTCTAGCTACGACCTTACTCCACGCACAAGCTTGAACCCCGTTCTATTTAATGTGTTTTTATTGGGTATTCGCTCACACAAAGTGCTTGTTTATGTCTAGATCCCCTCACATCTCGGGTCTATACCTCTAGACATGTTCGTTTTCTTGACGATCAATTCCCATATACTCGTCTCCAAACACTTTCCTCCTCTCCCACCTCTATCAACCTGATCGTGCTTGTCCCGAGCCCGATACAAAGATAAATTACCCAGACTAGGCTAATAACAAATTAATGTAATTAGGGAAGTAGGGGTCGATCCTCAGGGAGATGGTGTTTCCTATATAATGTGAAATGTCTCGCAATTTGATCTTATCTAAGAATATCTGGGTTTTGAGGTTTTGAATTCTAAACTAATAAAGAACATAAATAAAAACAAAATAAAAGCAAACTAGAATGAAAACAATAAAGCAAATGATGAATTAACAATAATGAGAAGCATCTAGGGAAGTAGGTTCACACATGTAGATTGACATATTGATGAAATTGGATTTAGGATATGCAATTAATTCATTGTGAGTTCGTAAGAATGATGTGTTCATTACAATCATAGATCAGATGGTCTAGCAGGCTTGTAGGCAATTTACTAGGTCTTAATCTACCATGTCATGCTTTGTCTATTCAATTCACGTATCTCTACCTTGGAAAAGAATTCCATTTTAGTCGATGATTTCCGGCCAGAAGTCGTTAACTATCGTTACGATCCAAACATGCATAGACACAACGTTTTAAAGGCACAATTTCTTTTATCCAATTAACATCTTTTAATTAATCTAACATGGCTACCCTACACCCTAGAAAGGTGACTACTCACTCATGATAATGTCTAAATCTAAGATGATATTAACAATGAAAACTAGGATAGACATGTTTATTTGATTTTGACTCTTTATATGGCGATAATAACGACGCTAATTGATAATCTAAGAAATGAAATTACAATTATAACGATACTAAATGAATCTAAGATAATATGTAAAGAGAATAACAATCAAATGGAAAACAATAAAGACATTTAAACGAAAGATAAAGTAGGAATACCTATATGACGATCAATGACGATAATGATAACAATAATAGAAAATCCTTGCACATAATAAACGATCCTTGAATTACAACACTTGTACCCAACAAACTAGACTACAAAGATTGAAATTCTCATTGATCTAAGCTAATGTTTTGATATGAAAAGAACAGAAATAGACTAAGAACTAAAGACTAAAGAAGAAG
>JAIUZE010009452.1:0-41695 GCA_022085475.1 Heliosperma pusillum | reverse complement strand
TATACACACATATATATATATATATATATATACACACATATATATATATACATATATATTGGTGATAATAAATGGTTAATTTATTGTGCGAGATTATTGATTATCATTGTTGTTAATTAAGATAATTTATTTTATATAACATATATATATTGAAATGTAGATACATAATAACATGAAAAGATTAGAACGACAATGGATGTATGAAAGATTAGACAAAAAAAAGAAACCCAAGATGATATTTGCAAATGGGGTGAAAGAGTTTATTAAATTGGCGAAACAAACTAGTGAGTTTAAGGATTTAGGCGGTGAAATGAGGTGTCCATGTAAGAAATGCGATAACTTAGCTTTTAAATCGAAAAGGGAGGTTCAAAATCATCTATGGTCGAATGATTTTACTGATAATCATTATGTATGGAAGTATCACGGTGAGAAACTGGCTACCGAAGAGAGTTCAAGTAGTATCGTAGTTAGTGAGAATCCTTACCGGGAGTTGGTTGAAGATGCATTACGTGATAATGTTGAGCAAATAATGAAGGCTCGACTTAATCCCGACGACCTTAGCGATAAATAAGTTCGTTAGGAAACCCCACATCCCCAAGTTTCTTCGTTTTTTAGAATGTTAAATAAAGCCGAACAACCAGTGTATGAGGGAAGTAGTATGCGTTTGTTGCAAGCGGCTGCTAGGTTGGTAGCACTCAAATGTGAGAACAACTTATCCCTTAGATGCACCAATGGTTTTATGTAGTTCATTAGTGACATTATTCCAAAAAATAATCCAATGGCGCACAATTTTCAAGAGATTAAGAATTTGCTTAAAGGACTCCGACTACCCCAGGTGAAAATCGATGCTTGTCCTACCGGTTGCATGCTTTTTTGGGAAGAAAATGCTAATCTTGAGGAATGTACCAAATGTCATGCCTCTCGGTATAAAGGTAAAAAGAATTTAAGTGGCCAGAAGCGAATACCTTGTAAAGCACTGACTTATTTCCCGCTTGCGCCAAGGTTACAACGACTATTTGCAACCAAACACATAGCAGGTGAGATGAGTTGGCACCATAAAAACTCTCGATTAAGAGTAAGAGGGACAATGGCACACCGAAGTGATGGAGAAGCGTGAAAACATTTCGATAGAGAGCATCCATAATTTGAAAGTGAACCTCGCAATGTTCGCCTAGGTTTTTGTACAGATGGATTTTCACCTTATGGCCAATTCAGGAAGTCTTACTCGTGTTGGCCCGTGATTTTCACCCCGTACAACTTACCCCCTTGGTTATGCATGAAGAGGCATTTTATGTTCTTATCTATGATCGTTCCATGTCCTAGTAACCCTAAAGCAAAATTGGATGTCTACCTCCAACCGTTGATCAAAGAGTCGAAAGAACTTTGGGAAATCGGTGTGGATACCTACGATGTCTCTAAGAAACGTAATTTTCAATTAAAAGTGGCATTACTGTGGACGATCAATGATTTTCCTGCATATGGCATACTTTCCGGTTGGTCCACAGCCGGATATCGTGCTTGTCCTTATTGTCTTTAAAAAGATCCTAAATCCTTTTTTCTTAAACATAGTCGAAAGGTTTGTTGGTTCGATTGTCATCGTACTTTCTTGAAACCTGATCATCCTTTCCGCAACAATTGTAAGCATTTTCTAAAGAATAGAAAAACTGATAATACCACAGCTGCAATCCAATTAACCGGTGCTGAGGTCTGGGATTCGGTAAAACGTTTACCAAAAGTTGTCGAGTCTTCTACTGAAGAAATGAAAAGATTGAAAGACGACAAAACTGAAGGTTGGTGGAAACAAAGCATATTCTGGAAACTTTCTTAATGGAAGACATTGTTGATTTGACACAACTTAGATGTTATGCACATTGAGAAAAACTATTTTAAACAGCTTGTCAACACGGTGATGAATGTAACAAAGAAAACTTCATTTGGCCCTAAGGGTAAAGCTGACTTTCTTGAGTATTCCTTGAAACGACCCATATCATCTAGGTTTATTTTAGAGACATCGAAGAAGAAGGCTCTATGCGAATAGGTTGCTAGTTTGAAATTCCCGGATGGTTATGTTGGAGTAGGTGTCCTCCACAATAGTGCGCCACATAATAAATCTTATTAAGGAATATAATTGGGATATTTATTTACTATATATATGATTAGTCAGTTGATTAACGTAAATCAATAACGGTTGGCTGACTAGAGTTTGACGTTATTGTCGTTTGACGGCGGTGATCAACTGATCCCTTTCGGTCACACCTAAAGGATGAAATCTAAATAGTAACTAATTATTTGTATACGATACAGTTAATTAGTACATTACATATATTCAATATGTACGAGAGTTAATTGTTAGAATTGATTTAAGAACTCAAATTCGATTAAACTTATTTTTCAATTATGCGATAATTGACTAATAAATTTATATCTTATTGTAATACGATTAAATAAGATTTAACTTAGTAATTAATCGTTAAATTACTAAATTAGTTGAGGTTTTGAGATAGAGGTAATTAGTTAATTATATTTACAAGGAGTTGTAAAATAAATTAACTACGCATTGTGGGACCCATTATATATTGATATAATGGTAAAATATTACTTAAAATGTTAAGTACATATTATTCATTTATTTGTATCATATAATTGTTATATGATCAAATTAACACTTAATTATACAAGATAATTAAGCATATGATTAATAAGTATTTGTGGGACAAATATCAAAAATCAAAATGGATCAAAATAGGCCTCACATGGCCGGTTATAGTGTAGTGGATGGTGATGATGGTTGCTCTTATTCATACTCAAAAACAACATGTGATTATGACATGAATAGTAAACCTAAAATCATTTTACTCACTACAACACACCACCACTTTGCATGGCAATAAAATAAGAAGAAAAATCACTCTTTTGGTGATCATAGGGGCCGACCCTCTTGGCTATAAATAGAACAATTGTTGTTCAATTTATCACTAGTTCATTCTTGCTTATTTTTCATTCATCTCTCAAAACTCATCTTCTCTTTAAAAACTCTCATATACTAATATTTCTTAAGTATTACTAGTGTAGTAATATAGTCTAATATTAGTAGTATAACATCTATCTTATTATCTAGTTAATAATAAGGGTAGATTATTTGGTGTCATCTTGGTGCAACTTGAAGGAGATCTTCTAGTTTGGAGATTACTTGTGTTCATCCATATTTATAGCTCAAGAACAATAAGAAGATGTTCTTGTTGTGCCCATTTATTTTCATATCAATGTGAGGAAATTTCTTCTTTTATATAAATGTATTTATATTTGCATGCATGTTACATAGATCATTAAATACTAAATTAACAAGTAAGTTAGTAACTAATTATAGGAGTCTAATTAAGGTCTATGGACTTTCATGTGGTATCAGAGCTAGCTTGTAGCATGCATGTTCATTTTGAACATTTTTTTTTATTAAAGTTATAAGATAACTAATAAATCAAAAATTTAAGTTAAGATACGATTCTGACAAAACATTTTGGTGCATGTATACCTACTGACCTCAAAATGTTTGTGGTCAAATTTCATGATTATAGGGAATGATTTGCTATTTATTTTGATTTTTGGCTTTTAAACCGAGTTAACATGCATTTTATGAGTTAAAAGTTAACTAAAAATAGTTGCATGTTGATTCTGGCCATGAAATTTTAATATGATCTCACATGCATGTATTAAATATTTTATGTAAAATTTCGTGACTTTTAATTACGTATTGCATGTTTATTGATTTTTGTACGATAAAAGTCGATAATATGAGATTATAATGTTCATAAAATTGAAACGTCCTTTTCTGGTCTTGAACATTTTTGGTACATTTTAAATTTATGATTTTGATACTCTTGGTGAAATATCAGAATTTGTTTCACTGTTTTACTATATTTAATGATTTTTATTTGATAAAACCATTAAATACTAAGTTATTTGTTCATAAAATTAATTTAAATTTTTGAGCAAATGGTTTTTATTTTTAGAGTTTCTGGAGTTGTTCCAGAATGTACAAAATTTTTGTTTTATTTCAAATTTTATGATTAAACCGTAATACTTAGCAAATGAAATCAAATCGATCTAATTAATGACCAACAAAATTAGTAGGGACTAATTTTGAGTTCTAAAACATTTTAGTTAATTATTTTGAATTTAAATGAGATTTAAATGTTGATATTGATTTTTAATGGTTAAAAATCAATAAATCCCGAAAAAATCGAGCTGTAATGAGCATGAATGTGTTTAGGGCGATTTTGGCATGAATTTTGCAGCAATTTATTTTATTTATGGTTGAATGAATGAATGTCATTTATTTAATAATTTATGCAAATTTTGTACCTTGTATGGCCTAGTTATTTTTAATCGTTATTACCCGTAATGTAAGGGAATAACGGTTTAGTTGTAATTTTATTGCGATCTCGCATCGCCGGTTTGTATAATTTAATAATTTCATTTCATAGAATAAATGTATAATAGGAATTCGTATATTTGTATATTTGTAATTATTTTTATGAAGACCGGTGACTCCCTCAAAGACGGTGCCATTTTGGAAGGTGTTCCAAGTGAAGAGGCAAGGGACCAAGGAGTTGGTTTCCGAATTTGTAATTATCTAGTTAATTTGATTAGCTAGGTGGCCATACTAGGATTTTATCGTTGCTTGGTTCCCGCTTGGCGTTTATTTCCGCTCATGCCAAATCGTCACACATGCAGTTTATTTACCGTTATTGTCAATTCAACGTTATTCACAATTCACCGACTTAGTTCACTTATAGGGAATTAATAACTAAATTGACAAGATCTCTCACATATTTAAAAAAAATTGAGATTAGCCTTACCAATTAATAACACCTATGAATCCCGTGTTCATTAGGGCTACCACGCTCGTGGGTCCCCTTTTACCTCGGGTAAGTAGGGTGATACGATCACAAGCTAAAATTGGATTGGACTCAACGAGATAAGCGTTATCTTGGGACTAGGAGATGGATTTAGTTGAAATCCGTCAACCAAGATTTCTAAGGGTAGAATTAGTCAAGTAATGACTTACCATTTTTAGATAAAGGTAGCATACGATGACTATTTTTGTCTAAAGATGGGTCTTGGAATCACTTATATAATTTCGTGAGGGGTCATTATATGAGTGACTTGTTTAAAATTGTTTTACAAGTAAATTATATTTAAACAATGAATGTTTATTTTCCGTTGAGATTTATTTTATTCGCGAAATGACAAATATTTATCCTTCTACGAACTTGTAAATCCCTTCAATCGTGGAAAGGAGTTTCCATTATTTTATACGGTAGTTTTTTTATTGCAATCTCCGTTTAAACCACCGTAGCTAATGACAAAATGATTTTTTCTTTTGATCCTCATATTCACCATTGCAAATGTCTCTTATGAAGAGTATATGAATAAGTCACACTTAGTCAAAAACGTTTTGATGTTTAGTGACGTCTTCTTATAACAATGGTACAATCAATTTTTGCTCCAAAGAAAATATTTGTATTTTGGTATGTCGTCATTATACTCCTTATCGAGGCTTACCTCAAAAGAGGCCAAATCAGTTGGGACGACTAGGTTAATCGATTTATTTAAAATCGTGAACAACCAAATACCGTAATCACTTCATGAAACGTTTATCCTTTTGAAGGTAAAACCATGAATGAAATGAAGAATAGTCTTCACAATAATTCCAATATACTTGTCTAAGTAGAGATTCATGAAAGTCTGTGGGAGCACTAAGAATGATGTTTATTTTCTTAATTGTTAAGACGAGGTTCAAAAGTAGGTTGGCTCGACTTTGACACAAGGCAAGGGATAAAGGCAAGACTATTTTGAATAGTAAAGTCAAAACCCAAGCAAGGTGTCGAACCCAACTTTTGACGATTCTATTTTTCAGTGTAGGACACAAGAAAATAATCTGCCCCAAGTTTTCTAAGGAGTTAGAAATTGGGTGTACTATTTTCACCCATAATATCTATATGATCGACATTTATTTTGCTAAATGCAATTTTTGGGTATTAGATACCCATTATGGTTTTCATCAATGTATTCAATGCATATAATCATGATTCGTGCGACGACTAACCATGATTAAATGTCGACCTACAAGGGAAATATAACTATTGTAGTTTTATTTCTATAGAGACATATAAAAGTTATAATGTGATCAATCTAGTTTCGGATTTTAGAGGTATACTTTAATAAACGTTATTATATTCATGACCTCTAAATAAAGAATATAATATCCACTTTAGTGTACGACACAAGTGTTTCACTTTTGTGAATAGAACAAGCGTTGTATCTTTTTATGCCTATACTTGGTCAATGGTTATCCCATACCAATCAAAGGTAAATATATTCTTGATCTAAACTAGTAATAATTACTTGTCATATAGATTGTAAAAGCTCAAATTGGTGACCCTTATCTAATCTTAATTCTGGATTGTGTAGCACATTAAGAGGCTAGTATTGACCACTATCCCTAAACCATCTGATTTTGAATCTTATGGTGCGTGCGAATCTTGTATTCAAGGCAAGATGATTCGTGCCCTTTTGTTAAAAAGGAAATCGAACTAGTAAGTTATTGGCCCCATTACATAAGAATATGTGTAGTCCAATAACAAACACAACCAGAGATGGTTATGACTATTTCACTTTATTTACCAACGATTTAAGTAGATATTATATTTGATTCTACTTAATGAGGTGCTATGGGAAATCTTTGAAAAGTTCAAAGAGCTTCAATGTGAAGTAGTTAATCACCAAGAGTAAGACAAGGACTTACGAGTAAATCGTAACTATAAATATTTAAGTATTGACTTTGATTTTCACCAAAAGTATTGTGAAATAGTTTCACGAGTTAACTTCTCTAACACACATTATGAGATAAGGTGTTGTTGCATAGAGATACAGAACCTTATACGATATGGTTTTGTCTTTGTCAAGTCAAAATGAGCCATTTGACTAACCTTGGGATCTTAATTTTTTTTGTCTGCTATTTCTTTTCCCACAATATTAAAACACATTTAAAACAGTCTGATTTCATTCCATATACGATATGGGTAGGTAGCGTACCTAATTTATGAGTTATTTGAATGAAACAAGTGCTCAATAATCCCACATTGACCACGAGAACAAAGCGTTTGTGACTCGTGATGCTGTCTTTCAATAAAAATACGATTATTTCTTGATAAGACATAGTGGGAGAAAATGTTTCAAGAGCCACAAACTGAGCATATGGTCCGGAAAAAGTTTTCTCATTGCTTGTTCAGTAGTAGTTTCTTCGGAACCTAAGAGGTCAGGTGGAATTTTATCACTCCTTAATAGTGATGAATTCTAATCCGCGACTTATAAAAGACTGTTTCTAATCCCAACTTCTTGCTATGGCTTAGAGTCATGCGATTTGTAATGGACTCCATGCATGATGGTCAGGTATATGACCTGGTAAATTTTACTTGAAGAAGTACGACCTCTTCAAGGTAAATTGATTTTTAAGATCGAATTTTGCATGGATGAACATTAAAATGTTTTCAAAGATAAATTGGTAGGCAAAGAGTTTTGCACCAACCTTAATTCTTTGATCCATTCGAATATACTTAGCGATTACAACATATCATAATAGTATGATGCCAACTGGATCTCAAGAACCACCTTCTTGAATACGATTCTAGAAGAGGTAGTATATTTTATATTCACCTGTGGGTTCGTAGATCCTAACTATCCTAAGTTAATTTGCAAGCTTAAGAGGAGGTCTTAAGTAAGCACTAAAGAGTTGGAATTGGTGTGTCAATCATGTCATAAAATATTTCTCGATATCTCGAGGAATTATGTTTATACATGAAGTTTAGTGGGAGTAATATGGTTTTCACAAGTCTTATATGTGGAGACATATTGATCATTTTAGATGATGAAAGATTTTGGAGAAGTAGAATACATCTTTTAGATATCTGGATTTATGGAGATAAATCTAAAAAGATATTAGCATTGAGTCAAAATTCTTATATTGATAAGATCTTTGACTAGTTCAAGAAAGTTGAACACATAATAATTGATTCCTTTTGCTTCCGCTGCGGGATCAATTATATACGCTATGATGTATACTCAATCCGACATTTCGCATACTTTGAGTATGACGAATCATTTGCAATCAAATCCAAGTGAGAGTCACTTGATAGCCATAAAGAACATCCTTAAGTACTTGCGAAGGACTAAAGATATGTTCCATATGTTTGGATTTTATAGTGAGTTGTGTGTAAGAGTTTACACAGACTTCAGTTTCCAAACTGATCAAAGTGATTTGAAATCACGAACTGGTTGTGTTTCATAGAAGATTTATCTGTTGGAAGAGTTCCAAACAGAAAATACTATTGGAAAGGTTCCAAGTAGGAGTGACATTTTCAGATATAAATGTCATGTATCCGCTGGAAGTGTTCCAGGCAGTTTATCATTGCGGATTTCACAACGGAAATAGAGTACATTGCGTCATATGATGATGCATATGAAAGTAGCTTGGATTCGACAGTATTGGAGGGAGTAGAAGTAGTTCCTATAGTTGTATATCCTATCCCATGATACTGGTAAAACAGTGGGAGCTACCTTTAGGCCAAGAGTCCTAAGTCTAGATTCAAACATAGACACGTACTCAGAAAGTTTTATGTAATATGAGATTACGTAGACAAAGAGAAATAGCAATCAGAACGATGGGAAAGATGCAAGTATTGCTAATCCATTAGCCATGCCTTTTGCAGGCTGAACATGATAGTCATGTCATTTCAATGGAGGTTGAAATATGTACCTGAATTGCTGGAGATTATGAGATATGAAATTATTGATAGCGTATCAATTTTTACAAATATTAGATAATCGCATTCATTGTTAGAGTTTCATTAAAAAATCCTTATTTAGTTTGACTAAATTTTAATACTTTGTTTATCCGAATTAGTTGAAAGAAAAGTTGAACCCAATTCAAGTGAACAGGATGAACTTAGTGTTTTGTCCCTAGTCACTCATTTGAGGTGACGTCTCGAAGTGACTAGATTGTAAGTCGATCGATGGTTGGTTCAGCACCATGGGTCATGGAGATGACTGGTCGTTTACATAGACAGACTGTGGAGACACTCTGTCGGGCAGTGACCATAATAGAGTCCCTTATCAAAATTGTTGAAGCCTGGTCGTGGCGGGGATTTCTATTTTATTCCTATGAGTCGATTCTTTAGACTGGCGACCATTTACCTGAGTCGGTGTAGTTTCCGATTGACTTTGGTTTTTGTCCTAGGTAGTGCCGTGAAAGGAGGCCGATGGACATCTTCTGGGTCATGGTGATCTGCATCATACAGTGTAAGATGGGTCAACAGGAATTGTCCACCCACGTTGGGTATTAACATCTTCGGGCCACTCGAGGAGTAGTAACTGGAAATGCGTGGCCACGCTCGGAAGAGATCTCTGGTAGATTTTCCGGTCAGACAGTTACTCTCCCAGATCGAGAAAACCACTATATTTATAATTTTCAATTGCAAGTGCGACCTGTAAGACACCTTGCAATGAGTGGGAGGATGTGACGCAAAAGAGACAAGAGAATCGGTAGCACACAACTTGTCGAGACAAGTGGGAGAAATTGTAGGAGGAGGAGTCCTTCCGCAATAGTGTGTACAGGCACAATTGTACGGACACAGTGGGAGATTGGTTGGAGGTAAGTGTACTACGCAATAGTGACATTCTATATTATAAATCTTATTATGGAATATAATTGGGATAATTATTGACTATATATATGATTAGTCAGTTGATTAACGTAAATCAATAACGGTTGACTAACTAGAGTTTGACGTTATTGTCGTTTGACGGCGGTGATCAACTGATCCCTTTCGGTCACACCTAAAAGATGAAATCCAAATAGTAACTAATTATTTGTATACGATACAGTTAATTAGTACATTACATATATTCGATATGTACGAGAGTTAATTGTTAGAAATTGAGTTAAGAACTCAAATTCGATTAAGCTTATTTTTCAATTATGCGATAATTGACTAATAAATTTATATCTTATTTTAATACGATTAAATAAGATTTAACTTAGTAATTAATCGTTAAATTACTAAATTAGTTGAGGTTTTGAGATAGAGGTAATTAGTTAATTATATTTACAAAGAGTTGTAAAATAAATTAACTAAGCATTGTGGGACCCATTATATATTGATATAATGGTAAAATATTACTTAAAATGTTAAGTACATATTATTCATTTATTTGTATCATATAATTGTTATATGATCAAATTAACACTTAATTATACAAGATAATTAAGCATATGATTAATAAGTATTTGTGGGACAAATATCAAAAATAAAAATGGATCAAAATAGGCCTCACATGGCTGGTTTACATGTAGTGGTTGGTGATGATGGTTGCTCTTATTCATACTCACAAGCAACATGTGATCATGACATGAATAGTAACCTAAAATCATTACATACTAACACTACACTCTACCACTTTGCATGTGAATAATGTAAGGAAGAAAATCACCTCTTTTGGTGAGTTGATGACCGGCCAAAGTGACTTAAATAGAGCACTTTGGTTGTTCACTACTCACTTCTTGTTTTTCACTTGTTTTGATATATCTCTCTAAAATACTCAACTTCTCTCTAAATTCTCATATATACTAATATTCTCTACATATTACTAGTGTAGTAATACAATAATATTAGTAGTATTTATCTTACTTATTATCTAGTTAATAATAAGGTAAGATTATTTGAGTTTAATCTTGGGTGCAACAAGAAGGAGACCTTCTACTTTGGAGGTTATTTTTGGAGGATCATCCACTTAATTTCATGCTCAAGAACAATAAGAAGGAGTTCTTATTGTGCCCATATTGAACCGAAAAATCCCAATGTAAGGATGTTTTGGTCTTATCTTTTCTTTTATGCTTTTATATTTGCATGCATGATAACTAGATCCTAAATCATTAACTTAATGTAATTTAATGAATTAATTAGAGGAGTCTAATTAAAGGTCTAGGACTTTCATTCTTTTGCTGGTATATGATGCACACATGCTTAGTATCATTTAGGGACCAATGTATATCCTTGGACGTGACATTTAAGCCAATTAAAATGGATAGGAAGGCCATGCACACAAATGCAAAACAGACAACTGCACAACAATTTGGATTTTGGCCTGACTTGCAGCTCGAATATCTCATGACTTAGGTTGAATTAGAACCCCCAAGATATCTCATTGTAAAGATATAGATGTTAGAGTTCATGTCAAAAAAGAAGCAACCCCAAATGATGTATGGAATTCTAGATACAGAGGTTTGAGTTCTAGCAGGTCACTTGACAACTGTGCAACAACTATCCAGAATTCATAGGCATCTTGCAGATGCTCTAATTTTCTGCACAGATAGAATTAGGAGACCCATGAGTAGCCAAATTGAAGCTATATGAGTTATATTCCTTCGGAATTTGGAATCATGCAAACAAAGTTCCTGGAACTTCAGTTATAAGCCTTTGAGTAAGTACAGGTCAGAAGTGAATCCTCATCAGACTTCCTGTGCAGCAGCATGAACTTTGAAAAATCATATCTCCTTCATAAGGTTGATTAAAAATGCCCATGATGACTAAAATAAAAGCTAATGAAGTTAGCTTTCATATCCAAAAGGAAGCAACAAAAACTATCTAGCCAATGTTGAGTTATTCGGCTTTTAGTAATGACAGGTCATTTCCTGATTCCCTGCAAAACAGCAAAAATAGCATCTTCTTGCAGATAGCATAACTTCCTCCTCAGTAATAACTAGAAAGCTCATGTATAGCCAAACTGAATGTATATGAGTTAACTATATCCTCCAATTGGATTCATTTAAAAATATACTCTGGAGCTTCAGTTATGATGCTTTGAGTATGTCCAGGTCAGGGCTGAACTGTGCAGTTGCATTCATACATCAGACTTGCATTGAAAACTTCATATCTTCTGGCTCAGGCTGAATAAAAAGGCCTATGATAGATCAAATGAAAGCTAATTATGTTATATTTCATCTAAAAAAGGAATGGCTTGCAAATATTGTATGATCATTGAGCTTTGCATACTTCTTCATTGACAGATCATTTCAGAAAACTGAATAGCATTCCTGCGCGACAGTCTTTGAAGCTCTCCTATGAAAAATATACTCGATGAAACGTGGTGATTCCAATTCCATATGAAAGAGGACTCTTTCAAGAATCCAACCATATAAAGAACTCAAATTTCCATCATGTAGAACTCAAGATATGAGCAGTTGAATACAGACCTCGGATTCTGAACTTACTAGAACTGTTCTGAACTTTCAGAATGCATATGCACATTTCCTTCTCATGAATTGCATTCAATTGACCTATCCTTCAACTCATGTTTATTTGAAAAGTAAGGCTCCCTATATTCGAGCAAAAACTGAGAGACCCATGCTCCAACTCCTGTTGCAAGTGTGGTGAATATACTACGTATAAATAGAGGAATTGTCCCACATCGGAGAAATATCATAATTTGGAGTGATAATACGATTATAAATAAGAGTCGTCCTTGGAACTTAGATATCAACCCAAAATCGTTTAAGTCTCTCAAATATTGTTTAAAAGAGCTCTTAAAATTTTATATTGATTATGAAAATAATATAATTAGATTAGTGGTAAAAAAAAATGCTATCATTACAATATAATATCTCATATTATTTGCATATACTTGGTGTAATTCTTGAAAAATAATGTAGGTGTGGTAAATATACTAATACCTATGAATAGTAGAATTGCCTCATATCGGACAATTACCATAAGAGGTGATCAACCCAAAATCTTTTGAGTCTCTTAAACATTGTCTTAGAGAGCTTAATTCTTAGGTACCTTCAATTATTTTTCGGGTCATAATATAGATCAAATATAACTTGAATCCTGATAAAGTTAGTAAAATATTTTTAAAATAGAAATTAGATCAATATATCAAATTATTTTATTTAAAATTATAAAGTATATTTTATTATAGTCTTAAAACATCAAAAGTTTATTTTTATAAATTAATGATTATAGGAAAATTATGAAAAGACATTAACGTAGACACGTGCATCGCACGGGCATGAAATCTAGTAGTTTTCTATAAATAAGAGAGTTGCATTTTCAGAAAACTCCAACCTTTGACAAAAGCAAAAACGTAACTGCAAGAATGCAAAAGTATTTTTGAGTCTGAGCTTAAAAGGCTGTGCCTAGTGAATGTTATCAAGTACTTAAACTATTTCATCTCAAGGCAATAATTGCTCTCCATTATTCTAACTTGTGAACTTATAAGGAGATAATAATCATTGTATTTTTCTTGATCTGGGAGTGAGTGTTTATTGGGGTACGGTCGTACGGGTGATACTCGAGTCGCACAATCGGGTTGATTGTGGGGATTTTCTTTGTAATCGGGTTTGATTATAAGGAAGATATTTAATAAGAGCGATAAGACGTAGGCCTTTAGAAAGTAGGTTGAACCAATTAAAAAGTGTTGCGTTTGTTCTTTCATTGTTTCGCTTTTATTTCAGTTCTTTATCATGTATCATTCATACAACTTGATTGAACTAGTACTGCATACTATGTGTTAATTGAACTGTTCAGAACTGCCTGAGTATTAATTCAGAGTTGTCAAATGACATTTTATTTAAAGTTAGAGATGAGAAAAAGACAAAAGGAAGAGACCTATGATTAATGCCGATAGTCGACTGATGTGATTTTATGCCGAATTACATTTGCCATGAACCGTGGATCGCAATATGATTAATGCCGATAGTCGACTGATGTGATTTTATGCCAAATTACATTAGCCATGAACTGTGGATCGCAATATGTAAAGCGACAAAGCTTAAACTTGTCGTCTTCGAGCTGAGCAAAAATCACACATATATTCCTAAACCAAGCTCCTTCGGGTTAGACTCTACCATCCAAGGAGACCTGTAAAATAATAATCAATCAAGTGACATACATAACATTTTTGCCCAAAAAAATGGTCATAAAAGTACTAAAATATGTATGTACTTGTTCATCACAAAATTGAACGTCCCTTGAGCAGCGCGTTCCAACATAAGTTTCCTAGCCTCAACTGCAATGCCTTCTGGCTGTATATATATCAAGAGTTAACTGTTAAATCAGCATGAGCATAAAAATACCTATATTTCACTCTGATGATTTATTGACGAGCCTCTAGCATACCTCCTCTGGAAACCATACTCCCGGTTGCGTACTACCTTCGAGGACTGCAAGAACAAATGCAGCAGTAGATACTCCTACTGATCTAAAACACGTAAAAAAAACATTATTAAATTCATTGTTTGAACAGAGAGACGGTCTCACGTGAGAGCTTTACTTAAAAACACAGTTTTTTTTGTATTCTTCATTTAGTTATATGGTTAGCATTTGTCATGGACTGCGAGAGAGTCTCGTAATAAGTTTCTGTGATCTTATAGACCCCACCCGCTTTCTAATTTCTATTTTAGCAAGAAACTAACAATAGATCACTTGTATAAAAGATTAAGAATATGCTGCGTCTGAGAGGACCAGCAAATTTGTATTTTAGTTATTGTCGGTTTTCTGCAATCTGCAGCATAGCAGCAAGACAAAAACTTTCGAAGTTGATTCAACCCATTTCTATGACTGTATACCTACTCTTGATACTTACACAGACAATTGCTTGTGACTGAATATACCAACTGTATTCTGTCCATTTGAGCATTCCAGATCGACCTGTAAAAAATGCGAGATATTAAGCAGATAATCATCGGATAGGAAGCTTATGCTTCAAATAACGAAGCCTATTTCATTATGAATCCACAATTCATCAGAAGAGATAGGAAATTTGTGAAGGCTAAACTAAATGTAGTGATTTTATAGAATCAATGCAAGAGTGCCTTACTCTCATTGAAACACGTTCTCCAGCTATGCCATCAACTGCTCGAACTACAGGGTCAAATAACTCAACTAACTGCTGGACCTTTTTTTTGTCCTTCAGAAATTCCTGTGTGTATAAGAAAAAGGTAAAATGCAGCGGCCTTTTGTCATATGACTAATAAGTGAAATTATGCAACCTTGCCTTTGTGTTAACAACACAAAGGGTTGTTTTCGGATGACCCATAATGAAAATTGTGTCAGTGATTTTGTAAAACAGCTCCAACTTCATAATCAAAAGTTGTGCAGCTAATTAGGCGAGCCATTTTATTTTATTCCATTATAATTTGGAACCAAAAAATAGGGAATCCAATCGAGTTTAGTGGCCGAAAAACTTTCCATGATTTCCACAAATTGCATCCAAACCTAGCAAGGAGAAAAAATAACATAATTTTACCGGCGATAGAAGGTTTGTCATCATCACCATTCCCCAATTCCAGAAGAAGGGTGCAGTCCCGAATCTGGCGCTTACAGTTGGTATTCCAAGAACTTCATGCGTACTTCGAACTTCTGGTAAATTCCTGGAAAATGGTATTGTTACATATAATTCTACTATTCTTTGTACAGACAAGAACAACTACTCCGTATTTAGTATAATCAAGTAGCTTACAACAAAAACACGTCCTTTTTTCTGATGCCTTTTCCAAAATCAACATTAACCATCCCACTGTAAGGCTTTAGTTTCACCTTTTCACCTGTTTCCACAACATGGGTTCATAATGCTCATTAGAAAACCGGCAAGGATAACAAATGAAGTCAACCAAACAACGAGAAGCAACAGAAAAGAATAAGACCTTTCTTATAAGCAATCACTTCCTCCCCTAGAAGTAAAAAACTGGTAGACAATATTGTTGGCCCGGCACCACCAGTACCTGCTGTGTAGTATGAGAATCTGAAAACAGCATGAACCATATAAGACCTCATAAACTCTCATAAGATATTTTAAATTGTTGATAGCATTGAGTGACACAGACATGACTGGACTAGAGAAGGCGTAAAGAGTTAACACATGAATGACACAACAAAGATAAGATTATTATTAATTCTCAACAAAAAAAAAAAACTTAAAAATACAGCAGCATAAAGTCAACTATATAAAGACAGTGTATTGAAGAACATCATCTTAAGGTATTCAGGAAGAAAAAATTACTACCTGAGCCGTTCAGGCTCAGTTTCCACTTCATCTCGTGCAATTCGGACAAGTTCCGCAGCCATCACTGTCATCATAGTTCCACAGGAAGAAAGTTAACATATGTTTAAAACATACAATATTGTTGACAGAAACTTAGACGGATGATGAGAGACACCTTTAAATCTCACAAGTTAATACAGGTGTACCTGACAAGCACAAACCTTTACCCTAAGGATATTAGCAATTTCACTAGTGTCTACATATGACTGAATGGGTCGTGTAAAAAATTAAGGAAGCGAAACAGGATAAAAGTGAGATATATAGATTGTTGAAATATGAGAACCATTGCTCACTCCAGGATAGATCCCAGCAGTTATAATAGCAGGGATGTTAGCAGCCACTGCATCTTTGCAATAAGATTTAGCACGGAAAGCATAGCTTGTATCATCACAAACATCAACATATGCCGTCTGTAAGAAGATCCACAAGCATGAATCCATCAAATACCCAAAGTAAATTAGCTATAATTAAACGTCAAAAAACTGAACATCACAGCACAAATGGCACCTAATATTAAAGAAGTATCTTGAATTTTGATAATTACCTCTTCTCACCTTGGTACGAATAGCAGCTTCAAGTACACTACATGTTTCTGCCTGCTGGAAAGGCCCTGCAGTGTGAACCACGAGATCAACATCTGCAATGAAAGTAGCAAGAAATTAGAACGCAAATAATTTATTCCATTAAATCGAAAATTAATATGAGCAGCCACTCCTAATATACATGCTTTTAAACCATACCATTGGGAGGGTAAATGTCACTATTACATTTTGCTCTCCAACAATTTGGAGAGCACTTAGTAGCATGATGGATAGCTCCTATTATACATGCTCGAAAAACATAAAATTGAGAGAGTAGCTTCTGCCCGGTAAACAATATAAACACACTTAATAAGAGCTAATAAATAGGACTATCACAAGATTCACACCCAACTAAAGTCTACATAGATCCCTTAGTCTATATGGAGTACAATGCCACCTTTGTCTTAAATTTAATCATTTCTTCAAGTATATGTAGAGATACAATATAATATTTGTCATGTTTGATCAATCAAAGCAACTATTCCACATAAACTTAGGCAAGATTTCGAGGGAAAATGATCTCCTCCATTTTCCCTCCCCTCCCCTTCCCTCCCTTTCCTTCCCCTCCTTCCCCCTCCCCTCCCTTTCCCTCCACTTTTAGTATCCACACACACCCTAAATATGAGCCATAAGTTAATCTGATCACTCTTTGCGGCGTGGAAGGAGTGACTACCACGAGCTTCAAAGTTGCTCATTGCTCTGGAAGCACATGTGGGACTGAATTTTGACGCTTTTAACGTGATTACTCTACCACGCCATTTAGACAATCTAATGCAAGCCAAAGTAAATGCAAAAGCAAGAACAAGAATGCTCCTCTAGTCCTCCTAAGCATTCAAATGAAACCTAATCAACAATTCCAGAATGAAACAAGTAGTATGAATTCACCTTCTAAAGCAGCTTCCAATGCATCCACATTATTAAGATCAATTTCAACAAACTTCGATTTCTCCCCGAGCTTCTTTGTCATTTCCTCTCCTTTTTCCCTACAATTGATTATAACAGTTCAACTATTGGGAACATTTGATAAACTTATATCAAAACACTCATACAACAACCATAAAAGTTTTATTCTTGGAACAATGTGGTGTCCTCTAAGTCTATAACATGAGCCACCGTCAAAACAAGAACATTACTCTAGTTCTTCAAGGCACCCCGTAACTACAGGTCATGGAGTCAGAATTATTAGCAAATAGCAAAATAGATAGATAAAGGTTCTACACCGAATTACAACTATTTCACGATAATAAGAAATGCAACCATTTTAGTTAGCCATTTTACTTAACTTACCTGTATCATAATCGAAAATCAACAATAACCTGAATCAAAAACAACATCACTCCAGTTTTAATCGAAAACCAACAATAACAGGTTACAAACAACATTACTCCAATTCTAATAAAAAAACAACATTACTCCAGTTCTAATCGAAAACCAACCGTACACGATAATAGGAATATTTATAATAGTTGGGCTTCAACCATTACTTTAAGGTTTTGGTTGAGTTGGTTCATATATCGTGGTATCAGAGCGACCGAAGGTTACGGGTGTAAAGTGATGATAATTGTTATTGTTTGTATTGATGATCAGAATGTTTACAAGGGTTACAATATATAGGAAATACAAGGAGAGAGTTGCCTAATTACATGAGAATGTAATCTTTGACTAGCATGTACATAGGAAAGAATAAAACTATAATTAGTTACAAAATAATAGGAGAATAATTAGTGATGCTCCTAATTATTCTCAACATCCCCCCGCAAGATGGACGGCCGGGACGAGAGTCCAATCTTGGACAGTAGCATAGAGAACCGAGGTGCAGGGAGGGGCTTGGTGAGGGCGTCTGCGAGTTGGTCATCGTTAGCAATGGGAACAACACGAAGAAAGCCTGATTGGACCTTTTCCCGAATGAAGTGATAATCCAGGGCAATGTGCTTCATACGAGAATGAAACACGGGGTTGGCGCTGAGACTAGTGGCACCTAGGTTGTCGCAGTAAATGGCAGGGGCAGCAGGGAGAGTGACGCGGAGTTCACTAAGCAAGTGGGCAAGCCAAGTGAGCTCAGCGCTGGCGTTGGCAATGGAACGATACTCTGCCTCGGTGGAGGAGCGAGCAACTGTTTTTTGTTTCTTGGAGCTCCAGGATATGGGGTTGCGACCAAGATAAACAATGTAGGCACCCGTGGAGGTGAAGTCATCCTGATTTCCAGCCCAGTCTGAGTCAGAGTAGGCATGGAGAGTGAGGGGTGAATCACGAAATATGGTGATGCCGTGTGAGACAGTGCCAGCAAGATAACGGAGGAGGCGTTTGAGAGCGTTCCAGTGGCAGGTGGTGGGTTGATGCATGTATTGGGATAGCTTGTTAACAGAGAATGCAATGTCAGGACGGGTTAGGGACAAGTATTGAAGGCCGCCAAGGAGAGCACGATACTCAGTCGGGTTATCATGGGGAGGACCATCACGAAGGCTAAGCTTTGTGACCGAGTCCATAGGAGTTGATGCCGACTTGGCATCGAGCATGTTGGCACGAAAGAGCAAATCAGTGGTGTATTTCCGTTGGTTAAGAAAGAGGCCGGCAGAGCAGGGTTGGACCTCAACACCAAGGAAATAGGAGAGATCGCCCAGATCCTTAAGGGAGAACCGAGTGGCAAGAGAGGCGATGAATGTGGCAACCTGTTTAGTACAAGATCCTGTAACAATAATATCATCAACGTAAACGAGAACAAATAGAGTATAGGAGTCATGAAAAGTAAAGAGAGAGGTGTCTGCAGCAGAGTTCTGGAAACCAGATTGGAGCAAGAAGGAGCGAAGCTCATTATACCAAGCTCGAGGGGCCTGTTTTAGACCATAAAGAGCTTTCCGAAGGCGACAGACATGTGTGGGTTTAGCTGGATCCACAAAGCCAGCCGGTTGAGCCATGAAAACTGTGTCAGTGAGGTTACCTTGGAGAAAGGCATCATTGATGTCAAGTTGTCGAAGGGGCCAACTATTGGTCACAGCAAGACTAAGCAACATTCGCACCGTGGCAGGTTTAATGACAGGACTGAAGGTTTCATTTTTGTTGAGGCCAGGACGTTGGTGGAATCCTTTGGCAACAAGACGGGCTTTGTGTTTGTTTATGGAACCATCGGGATTGTATTTGGTGCGGAAGACCCATTTGCAGCCGACAATGTTTTGGGAGTCAGTGGGGGGGACAAGGTCCCAGGTGCCATTGTTTTGGAGGGCATTATACTGTTCTTCCATGGCGGCTCGCCAAAGAGGGTCAAGGAGGGCTTGTTTGGTGGTTTTGGGTTCAGTTGGGCTAAGGTGAGCCGTGAGGTTCATTTTGATGAGAGGTTTATAGATGTTGTGAGAGGCCCGGGTTCCATGAGGGTGGGGAGGGGGCGGTGGTGGCGGGGGTGGGGGTGGAGGCGGAGGTGGTGTGAGAGTGTTCGGTGGAGGAGATGGGGACCGAGTGGGAGATGGTGGCGGTGTGACGGGTGGGGAGGCCGGGGTGGGGTTGACTTGTGGGGTGAGCTCGGGTGAGAGGAGAGCAAGGGTGAGAGTACACCAGTCATCAGAGGTGGGTAGGGTAGGGCACGGTTTATTGAGTGTGGCGAAGGGGTAGGATGCGTCCACAAAGCGGACATGACGAGAGGTATAGGTACGGTTTGTAGACGGGTCAAGACAGAGGTAGGCATGTTGGTTAGGGGCATAACCGATGAAGACACAGGCGATGGACCGGGGATCCAATTTATGTGAGGAGTAGGGTCTTAGCCAAGGGAAACACAAACTACCAAAGTTACGGAGGTTGGTGTATTTGGGGTGAGATTGAAAAAGACGATAGTACGGGGACTCATTTTGTAAAGTGGAAGTGGGCATGCGATTTATGAGGTAGACAGCGGTGTGAAAAGCATGAGGCCAGTAGTCTAGGGGCATGGAGGAATGATGGAGCAGCGCAAGACCGGTGTCTACAATATGGCGATGTCGTCTTTCGGCAAAACCATTGTGCTCTGGGGTATGCGGAGGGGAGGTCAAGTGTTGTATACCGAACTTAGCTAGGTCGGGTTTTAATTTCTCAAATTCACCGCCATTGTCGGAGTAAAAGGTAAGTATGGGTCGGGAAAACTGCTTTTCGACAGTGGCTTTGAATTGGAGAAAAATAGAGTGAGTGTCCGATTTTTTCGGAAGGGGGAAAAGCCATGTAAATTTTGTAAAGTGATCTACAAAAATGACATAGTATTTGTAAGCATTATAAGAAAAGACCGGTGACGTCCACAAGTCACTAAAAATAACTTCAAGAGGAAAATTAGTTTTTAGTGACGATACGGTAAATGGCAATTTGTGCGACTTATAAATATGACAAGCATGACATTCATCATTATTAGACAAAGAATTTTTTGAGTTCAAATTGTTATTGAAACGAGAAATAATTTGACTAAAAACAGACAAATGGGGGTGACCGAAGCGATGATGTAAGTCCGCATTTTGAAGAGCCACGGTTTGCACTTGAGGAGACGACACAGGCCAGTAGTAGACTCCGTCTTGCGCCGGTCCCGAAAATAAAACAGCTCCAGATTTAGAATCCTTCACAATAAAAGAGAATGAGTTAAAATCAATGGAAACACTATTGTCAGCACAAAACTGAGAGACAGAAATGATATTCTTTTTAATTTGCGGAAGAAGAAGAACATTAAGTAAATTGAAAGAATGAGAGGAAGATGAAAGACGGGTTGAACCAGCATGGGAAATAGGAAGACCGGAACCATCTCCTATGACTATTTCATCGGTGCCATCGTAAGGGTAATGGAGGGATAGATTGGCTAGGTCGGCGGTGACGTGATGCGAAGCCCCGCTATCCAGAAGCCACGGTTTGGTTGTGGTTTGAGGGACGAGAACAGTGGGGTGGGCCTGAGCAGTGGGGGTCTGGGAGCGAGTATATTTGGGCACCTGGATGTCGGGGTAAAGGCTCTTGAAGATGGGGGCAATAAGCAAGGGTGTGACCCGTCTCGTGGCACCACTGACACTTGCCACGGAACGGATTTTTGAGGTTCTGGTTTGCGGTGGTAGGGGCTGGATGGGTCGTGTTTTTGTGAGGAGCAGGCTGATGGTTGTAGTGACGGGTGTGGGTAGGGTGAGCAATAGCAGGGAAGGCATTGGTAGAGGTGGAGTCGGATTGTTGGATGACAAGTTCGCGTCGAATGAGCTTTTCATGTAATTCTGCGAAAGTGATGGGTTGGTCACGAGCGTTAACCGCATCGATGACGGATTGGTAAGTTGAGTCGAGGCCATCAAGGATTTGATCCGTGACATCCTCTTGGGAAATCACGGTGCCGAGGAGAGCCAATTCATCCACGACGGTTTTAATCTTGGTCATATAGTCGGAGACGGAGGAGGATCCTTTGGATGTGTGTTTTAGTTTATGTTTAAGTTGTTTTATATGGCCACGGGAGGGGAGAGCATAGGCAGCCGCGAGAGCGGTCCATGCTTCATGGGTCGTGGTTAATCGGGTAAGGAGAGGACTGACGGGTGCGGACAGGGTACTAGCCACGACGGAGAATAGGAGCTTGTCTTGCCGGAACCAAGTATTGTAAGCCGGATTGGAAGCGGGTTCTTTGTCTTTCTCAGTGAGAAGTTTTGAAGGAGGGGCACTTCCATCGATGTGGGAGAAGAGACCATATCCAAGGAGGAGCGACTCGAATTGAAGACGCCATTGAGGATAATTGGTACCATCTAATTTGACGATGGAGTGCACGTTGACAAACACAAGCGGTTTGCTCGGTTCGTCGGTGTTGGGGATGCTATGAGACGACATGGTGACTGGCAATGTCGTGATGGGGGCGTTTTTGTGGGGAATTTAGGGTTTGGAAAGGAGTCGGAACCTTTTGTCTGATACCATGTAAAGTGATGATAATTGTTATTGTTTGTATTGATGATCAGAATGTTTACAAGGGTTACAATATATAGGAAATACAAGGAGAGAGTTACCTAATTACATGAAAATGTAATCTTTGACTAGCATGTACATAGGAAAGAATAAAACTATAATTAGTTACAAAATAATAGGAGAATAATTAGTGATGCTCCTAATTATTCTCAACAACGGGTTCGAATCCTAGTGACCTCAAAATCCCTCAAAAACTCACCATTAACTTAAGGTTTTGGTTGAGTTCGTTCATCTATCACACGATATGAACAACATTACTCCAAATCGAAACCAACAATACCATGATACTAACGAGATTACTCCAATTCTAATAAAAAACAACATTACGAAAACAAACAATACCATGATACGAACAACACCACTCCAATTGTAATCGGAAACAACATGACTTGACTCCAGTTCTAATCAAAATTCAACAATACCATGATACGAACAACAAAAACCAGAGAATCACATAAAAAATTAACTACCGATTGCGGCCGCCGACGTCGATACGAAGTCCAGGAGAAAACTGAGAGAGAGCAATAGCGGTGGAGCCACCGACTCTTCCGGTGCCGCCCAAAATCAACACCCTGGAATTCCTAATCTTTTCATCCGAAGATGATGAACTGCTGTAAGGCTTAGTAATTTCTTTGTCCTTGATTGAGCTCGAAGTCGCCATTAATGGCGACATTGCGAACGCGCCAACACCCGCCATTTTTGCCTTTCGAAGGATAAGATTATTAGCAGTTGAATTCGCGGAGCATATTTCTGTTTTCTGGTTTTATTGTTGCTGCCGACGTGGCACTATTTTGGGCTCTCGATATAAAATCCGACTAGTTTCACACCCGTGTAAAATTGCACGGATTTGCTTTTAGGAAATTAATAAAATTATTAATAAAAACACATTGGGTACCCGATATTTAGGTCTAGTCGTGGAGATTCACGTTTGTGCCTAGACTTGGCGTGGATCTTTCGTGCCTGATCCAATTTTTAATGTCTTTTTTTTATATATATATATAATGTTAGGTAAATAGTTTAGTTATTGACTTTGATACAAACAAAATTGTATATTCATTAAATATCTCATGTAATTAGGTTAGTAATGTTTCTTTTGTCTTAATTCTTGTATTTAACTGTCTTGATTCTTGTAAAATTACAATCCAATTGTTTTGGACTTTTCACCTTGTGACGGATAGTGTACGTCATTAATGAGAATTTCTATATTTTATAACTCAATCTTGAAAAAAAAAATGAATTAAATAACACATCCAAAATTTGTTCAACTTTCGATCTCTACAAATAGAGTTGGACATTGGTGCGGACTGGCCCATCCCACCGGGCCTCCATTTCCCCAGCCCGCTGTTCTGGCCCGCCCAACCTGCCCAAGCCGGCCCGGGGTCGGGCGCACTTTTCCCAGCGCGCCCCAGCCCGCATAAATTTAGGCCATTTTGACCAAACAGACCGGTTCAGGGCTACAAATTCCCAACTCGTCCCCCCAGCCTGCACCAATCTCACCCACAATGTGGGCTCGGATCCCCATCCCCAGCCCGGCCCAGTATCCAGGCCTATGAGCCTATCTACAAATACAAATATAGTGTGTGGAGTATAAAAAGTGAAAAATAAAATTGCCTCACCATAAGTTAACAAATAGATTTAAAAGGAAGTAATTTAACAAAAGTGTATTTCAAAACTAATTTACTCAAAAATTAGTTAACAAAGATTCAAGTTAAGGGGCATGAGTGAAGGTAATGAATCAAAGCTTAAAATGTTACTCCCTCCTAGTCGGTTATTTTTTCACTCTTTCCTTATTGGGTAAGTCGGGTTTTCTTCCCTCTTTCCCTTTTTGGATGTGGGATTGTGTGTTTTGTGTGGTCTAAATTCATTTGTATGTGGTTAGTGTGTTTTGTGTGGTCCAAATTTATTTCCTTAATTTTTGTGTAAAAAGAAAAGGGGAAGAAATGAGTGACTAGGAGGGAGTATGATAGAGTATTGGTGGCCATAGCAAGGCAGAGGAGCCAAGTGTCGCTTAAGCTAAGGGCCGAGGTGGATATTTGACGTGGGGTCCAATGCATATGGCACCACGTACATACGTGGATCACAATTACACCTCATTATGTCTACAAAGTAATGGAAATGCTTATGTATGTAGTTTGCCAATTGAGTTTGTAGAAATTATTAGCTAAGTAAGGCCCGTTCTTTTGAATTGAATTTTGCTATAAAAAATTTGAACTGAATTTATAGGAGCTGAAGTTTTCTGAACTGAATTTATATGAGCTAAACTTTTCTGAACCGAACTTATACGAGCTGAACTTTTCTGAACTTATAGGAGCTGAACTTGTAAGAGCTGAACTTATAGGAGTTGAACTTTTCTGAACTGAACTTATAGAAGCTTAACTTTTATGAACTAAACTTAATAGGATATGAAAATAACTTAAATTAATTTAACTTAACTTTATTAATATTATTATTACACTTTTTAAAGATATTATTGACAAAAAATATATATTTGGTGTAAAATACAAAATAAGATAATAAAATTTTCTCTTTATATATATATATTATGTTACACTTATTACATCTTTTTTATAATCATCTATTTTCATTTAATCATTTTCCTCTTCTTTTTCTTTTTCATCTCCATCTCTCTTGCCAAATAGTTGTCCTAATAAATATAGTTGTACATCTAACCCAAATATTAGTGTTATTTAAAAAATTATAGGACGCTAACTATAAAATTACCATCAAATTAATTTGAAGGCATAAATAAATAAATGGTATATAACTAGCTAATTTAACAATAAATAACGTGAAACGGTCTCACAATGTGAGACAATCCTAATATATAAAAAGACAACTCATATATTAGCATTAAATGAATAACTTATTTCACATATAAAAGTGGATCGTCTACGGGATTGTCTTATTTTATAAATCATGTTAATTGTAATTAATAAGTTGTTAACAAGTCTAACATAAATAATTTTATACCCGTATAAGTTAAGTTAAGGTTGTTGAACTTTTCTGAATTAAACTTATAGGAGCTGAACTTATAAGAGCTGAACTGAACTTATAGGAGCTGAACTGAACTTAACTTAATTTTGATGAACTTTTCTAAACTGAACTTAAAGAGGGTGACTTTAAGTCCAAAAGAACAGAACCTAAGCCATCATTTCAGAATTCAAATAACACAAATTGATTGAGCATGCTATCTTGTCGAATCTGTTACGTAGAACTAATTAGGGTACGATTATTGGTTAATATATGACAACCAATAAACAACTCACATGTGTAAAGTTATTTACTTTTTTCTTTTAGAGACCCCACAACAAAAGTGAAAGGAAAAGTAGAGTTTTAAGTGAGTCTGAGGGATAATGTATAAAGTCTAATGTGAGTCTGAAGAATATCTGAACAATAAAAGAATAACAAAAGTTAGTGAAAAACTGATTTGGTAAAGTTTTAAGACCTTGGTGAGTCTCACCAATAATTATACTCTTAGCTTTGTAAGTTCTCATGCTTGTAGGCTAAATGTTATGTCTATAGATTTACTAAATTCTCTCAAAATTGTATATACATAGTAGAATTTAATCGAAAATGTGAATATAACTGCAATAACCGTCTTTTATAAGTCTTTTATAGTACAAGTTAGTAAGGTGAGGGAGTCGTTTAACTGTGCTCTCGGTCGAGATAGCTGTGTCTCGGTTGAGATATATATCTATGTATAGTGTTAAGTTCTTGTGTCGAAAAGCTTTAGGTCGATCGACTTTTGGAGTCAATACCCATCTTGGTCGAGTCAAGACCCATCTCGGTCGAGTCAAGACCCATCTCGGTCGAGTCAAGACCCATCTCGGTCGAGGCAGGCCTGTCTCGGTCGAGACACCCTATGTCAAAGTCGAGACGAGTTCCCTTGTACAACGCGTGATTAGTTTTGTTTCGTATTTGCTTATAATCTTATTCTAATATTTCCTAAACCCGACTACATTTACCTAATATTATATATATAAACCTACCAACATTAAACATAAAGCCTTTTACTTCTATTATCACAAAAATTACATAGAGCATCAAAACCCTAATTGAGAGGAGGAATAACAATTGGATTGTGATATTTCTTTTAGCAAGCTAATTACTCATCTTTATTATTGTAAGTTCTTTATTCTATTGTATTTATCATTAATCTAGTTATCAACCATCCTAATAGTCATCCTAAATTGATAAGAGACTAACCCTAGTTTCGGATTGAGGGAATTATTGTTATTTATGATTGTATTAAGGTAGATAGTAATGATATGATTATTATATGTTCATAGGAGGCGGATTTGTAAAAAGAATGATCTTTGATTATTCTTGCTTGTGCGTTCGGATTTGCGAAAGGTAGGGTTCAATCCTACTCATCCTAAACTTTAGTACAAATCCGTCCCGGGCGAGACAGAGGTGTCTCGGCCTAGACAACCTCAGTCTCGAGGGAGACGAGTTTGGATTGTGTTGTTATGTATGATTGCTTGTTGTGATCTCGAATGTGAATATAACTACGATGGTATGATATATATATGAGTATTCATGTAATGACATGTGTTGTGAATGCGTTAAGTGATTATTAATGTGATACATGTGTTAACGGTGACTGGGAAGATTGTGTGGTCTTGGTGGTGAATAAAAGGGAACGGTGATTGGGAGACTTGTACCTTTGTGAATTGGGCATAATGTTTGGGAGATTGGTGCCAAGTATGTCATAAGCACGGTGACTGGGAGATTTGTGCTAAGTGTGGTGTGTCACGCATTGACGTTAGATTGCGAATGACTTATATCGTTTCGTTAAATGATTGTTGTTGATATGTACTAATGATATGATGTGTAAGATAATCTCTAGTCAATCTTTTATTGACTTGTTTGGTTTGTGTGTGTGTGTAATTCACCAAACTCTTTAAAATTAGTGGCCTGTTATGAACCATTTGTTATTTCTGTTCAAATGGGGAGTAGTGTATAGTGCAGGTTAGTAAGTTGATAAGATTTGCTTTGGTAGATGCTTGTACGAGATGTGATACGCTACGAGACGAGTCTTATAATTGTTTATGACCATTTAGTTTGATTAGTATTTGAGTTGTAACATTAAGTCTTCCGTTGTAAAAGTTTAGATATGAGTTTGTAAGTTGTAAGACTATTTAATCATTATGTAATAAAGTTTTTAAATTACTTTTATGATTGTGGTTTTGATATGTACTATCTCGAGAAACCGAAATGGTATCTCCTTTATTTATCTAAGAAGGTCTAGCTAAGACTCCTGGATAAATGAGGGTGTTACAATAACATAAGTTATTTTATACTACAGTAGTATTTAGTATATTGTAATTTAATTGTTTAATGCTTCATTTTTCTTCCATTGTGATAAGACACGAGTTTTAATTATTTTTAATTATCAAAAGATAGACTCTTATTAAATGTGTGTGTTTTTTTTTACACTATTCCAATCCTTTAACTCGTAGCAATGTCATTCAACTTCTCGCAAAAAAAAATTGGACGAAAATTACTCGGTCATTCTACCGACAAAATCTACAAACTTGTAATTAATCGTATCTTGACAGCTTCTTAGGAAATTCATACCCTTTTAGAGCAAGTCATTTTCCACAAAACACGTCTTTGACACATAAATTATACGCACACAATAAAAACAAGATCTCGTGAATTCGTACAACACGACAAAACACAAGATCTCGTGAAATCAGGTACAAATTACGAACTACTTCATTTGATCAAATAACGATGATATTATCTTTCCTCGCTAACTTCACATTTTCAGGTTATACTTTTCTTCAACTTTAACTTCTCTTCACTTTACAAAATACTATCCCAAAAGAGAATGTTCTTTAGTTGTTAAATTCTTAAATCTTGGGAAAACATAACACCATTACGAAATTATTAATGCCACCCATATTTGTGAAACGGTAAATAGTAACATATACTTAACCTTACCTTGTATTATTATGGCATCGACAAAAAGTGTCGTGCCATTATCATTTCTCAAACTCTTACTCTAGAAAACTACACTTTTGAGTTTAATTAGCACTAATGACAAATTGACAATAAAAAGAAATATAGAAAAACAAAATGAAAATAGATAAAAGAAAAAGAAGTGATTAATCACATATTCACATGAACGTTGCACTTTTTTTATTTATTTAAATAATTAACACAAATCAACATACGTCGTTATCAATTCACACCATCGATCATAAACATGAAAAACTTTAATTAATTAATTACATCTCCATTAAAAATCCTTCACATTTTACCCCAAATCATTATTCTTGGATCATATAGTAATAGATAATCATCATCATCATAATCATTAATACCTTCAACACCAAGCAAAAAAAAAAAAATCCATCTTTGATTTAATTTCTCTTTGAGGCATTTCGTCGAACATCTGGCATGCATCTTTGTAAATGAGAAAAAAAGGGAAAAATTGGGTATTTTTTGATTTGATGAGTTCTTCATCGACATGTTTCCAGCTGTTTGTTGCAAAATCATAACCCTAACAATACCAAAGGTGAGATTTTTACAAGTTTTTTGATTATTTTTTTGTTGGATTTTTGTGGGTTTATCTCATATTATCAAATAATTGGTTTGTTATTGAATATGAATCCATATGGACCATCTGGGATTCAAAATTCGAGTGATTTTGGTCGAAATTTCGAGTTTAATGCATCTGGGACCTACAAATTGGGTGTTGAAAACCCTACATTTAGTTCAAGTTCAAGTCTTTCAAAGCCTAGGATGGCTAAGTCTAGAAAATCTTTGAATTCTAAGTCAAAGGGCAGCTCAGAAACCAGGAAAAATGATCTGGGTTTCAATCCGTTTCGACTCGGTGTCGAAAATGTGACAGGGGTTTCATCTAGGTTGGATGATAATGATAATGATAACGATAATGGTAAAAGTGGTGCTGGTGTTGGTGGTGATGGTGTATCTGTGAATAGGAGTAGACATTTGAAATTTAAGGTTACAACTAAGGTTGAGAAGGTGGGAAATGAACTTATTGACGAAATACGGAAATTGAGGGTTGCTAATGAAAGTAGTAGTAGTAGTCAGTCAGCTGATAAGTTGAATGATAGGGATACTGTTAATGCTAGCAAAGGTGTGGATAATGGGTTGCGGTCCGAACTTTCTCAGGAATTGAAAAAGATGAATATAGGTTCATCTATTGGTGGATCCGGTGTATCTGGGGTTTCACGTGGTGGTGTTAGTGTGAGTGGCTCGCCTGCTATTCCTTTGGGAGCTGAACTTCCTAATGACATGAGGAAATTGAATCTCAGAGACAATGGTGATGTTGGTGGTTGTAATTTTGCCTTTAGTACACCTGGGAATAGTGATTCTTTATTTGGCAGTAGTAGGGGAAAGACTGATTCTGTTGTAGATGACACTCTTCCTGACAATATTAAGAATTTAAAGTTGGAGGATCCTGACAAAGGTAATGCCATTCGAAAGGAGATGAATGTTGATACAATGGTTTTGGGCGAGATGGAGAAATTGAAAATTGGAGTTACCTCAGAAGGATCTTCCAATAATGCTTCTACATCTCTAGGGAAAACAACGCATAGAGGCGTAGGTGAAGAAATATGTAGAAAATCAAGTTTCTCAGAAAATGTTTCCTTCGCTGGAGAACGGGAAAAAAATACAACTGCCGGGCAAGCTCCTGAACTTAACAAGAGCTCTGGAGTGTCAGGAACATCACTATCGTCAAAATCATCTTTCCCACCCAGTGGTCTCTACTCTCAGCCTGTAAGGGGTAATTATCAAGTTTCTTGTTCAGATGAAACCGAGAAGACGGAAGGTTTTAGTTTTACTAGCAAACAGGAAGGTACAAGGATGTCCAGCGTCGAATTTAAAACATTGGACCCAAAAGACAGTTTATTTAATGCATCAAATTTAAATCTGGAATTTCGCTCAAAAAAAGGATCAGCTAAAGTTACTTCATCCAGAGGAAGGAAGGGAAAGGTGAAAGTGCCTATTCCAGTCATTGTATCCCTTGTGAATAATTTTTCACCGATGGAAACAAGCATGCAACACGAACCTTCTGATTCTTACTCTCCTATGGACATTTCTCCGGGTTTTGAAGTCCAGAATGATCCTCAATCAGATAGAGAGCCTTCTTTGGCAGCCGATGATGCAGCAGATGAGCAACTGGTTACAGCTACACAACGCATGGACATCAATGAGGGCAGTGATTTTAATCACGGAGAAGAGAATGTGCATGTTTCAGACTGCAGTGTAAATATAGATGTGGATAGTTCAAAGGATTTGGATAATGACAGGAGAAGTGAAGATAAATCAAAGTATGAGGTAGAAGATAGTGATCAAACTCAATATTTCTCTGCGTCAAGTTCTATTAGCAGTAGTGGGTCTTCGTTTCAATTTGCTTCTTCCTCTTCTTCCCATGGCCAAGCATCAGCTGCCTCGCGTCATCAAAGAAAGAAAAACCGAATGAAAGTTGGTCAAAATATAAGTATCCCCTCTTCGATAGATTCATTTTCTGATGCCACATCATCATTGCAATTTTCTCCACTTTCTAACGTTTCTATGCTTTCATCACAAGCGGGGCAAAATGACGGTATATC
This sequence comes from Heliosperma pusillum, assembly GCA_022085475.1. Classification (NCBI taxonomy): domain Eukaryota; kingdom Viridiplantae; phylum Streptophyta; class Magnoliopsida; order Caryophyllales; family Caryophyllaceae; genus Heliosperma; species Heliosperma pusillum. The sequence continues at coordinate 10,443 of JAIUZE010009452.1, read as the reverse complement.
TAGTGCTCCTTTTAAAAGTGGTTTCGGCATTAAGATTGCCTCTCCAACAAGAGGAGCGGCTGATGTTTGTCGTCTTGAGGAGACCAAGAGAGGGGTCACTTCTCCAACAGCAGCGGCTCGTGCAGCACAAGAAGCCTGTGAGAAGTGGCGGCTAAGGTGCTTTAATGTTTCAGTATTCAACTTGTCTTTAGCACTAACTTGTCTTTCCATTTGACCATTTCTATGTCTCCATTTGACTTTGGAGGTCAAGTGTTTCCAACTTCGACTATTTGTATCTTAAAATATGTGTAGACATACAATGTCAAGTTTGTCACATTATATTTATTAAGATAACTATTTTCATATTATCAATTCTAAAAGAGCTGTTGGTAGTGCATATTTTGAGAAAAATATCAGTAAGAGTTGACATAATTTAACCTTGAAAAGTCACGATAATGAAAATGAAAGAGAGAGTAGTATTGTTCTGTGTGAATAGTTGAATAATGCTGACTATTATAGATCGCCGCAGGGGAAACCAATCATATGCTAGTGGAAATTTGAAGAAAGCAGAGGACTATTATACCCAGGGGTTGAGCTGCATTCCTCAACATGAGACATCCAGGGACTGCCTCCGATCTTTGGTACTTTGTTACAGTAACAGGGCTGCAGCACGCATGTCCATTGGAAGAATAAGCGAAGCTTTACAAGACTGTCTGGTTGCTATGGAGATAGATCCCAACTTCTTCAGGGTCCAACTTAGAGCTGCAAAGTAATACTCATCTCTTCCTTATATATGTTTCTACTTATGTCATGTGATAAAGGGTTTTTGGTGCTGTAGTTTAATAGCTCGCTAATCTTTGTTGAGGAGCCCAATAATTAGTATTCAGGTCGTGATTCCATTGTATAGAGTGATGTGGTTTCATCAGTTGTTCTAACCATGTCGATGATGCTGTCTACTTGTGTAAATTAGAATCTTGAACTCCTTTGTTATATATCATTCAGTCAGTTTGTCATAATCAAGGAGTATTACGTGTCAAAAACTTATGATGACCTGTAGGTTGAATTGTAAAGAATCTAGCAAACATCATTTTGAAATCTTAATCTTTTGGAGCAGCATTCGGAGCTTGGTGCATAAGAAATGTTTCAAGACCAACACCATCAGTACCCTAATGCACCAAAGTCTTCCCACCTATTACGATGTAAGGGGGTTGGGTTATGCAATCTTTGGCCTTGTGTTGGGCAAAAACATAGGGGTAGTCTCAGGATGACCCATATTGAAAATTGTTTCGACGATCTGCTAGTTCATTGTGCAAAAAGCAAAAACAATTTAGTGATTCATTTTATTTTATATTATCATACTCTGAAGTGAAAGAGTAGTGGGTCATTTTCTCCAATGGAATTGGAAATGTACTTTCAAAATGATTAATGATGTTCTATTAATGCTATTGGAATTTCGCGTAGCTGTTCCTTCTCTTTTTGAACTCCTAAACGTATTTTGTCCATAAATGCCCTTGTCGGAGCGAAGCTAGCCGTGGCCAAAGGTTCTTAGACTTTTGATGGTCACAAGGATTCAAGCTCACCTTCTCCACTTAATCCTCGATGGTGTTTTTGGGATTTAGCTCTGTTATATGTTTAAGGCTTTAAGCTATAAACGTGGATTAGTTTGTATGATTTATTTTTAAGCACTGTATTTTGTGCTACTTTATGCCTCGTTTTCATTCCCTATTCTCTGTTGTTGAAGCTCTTATCTTGCTCTTGGCGAAATTGGAAATGCATCACGATATTTCAAGAAATTGTTGCAATCTACTGATGTTTGTGTGGAACGGAAAATTATTCTAGAAGCTTCAGATGGCCTACAAAAGGCTCAGGTACTTGAACTAGTTGGACAATGCTTGATATTCAGCGTCAAGCTACCCGTCTATTCTTTCGTTCCTTGCATCTCATACTCTACCTAGATAGCAGTGATACAAATCTGTATGTAGCTGAGGCCTGAGGGTAGATGGGGGAATTTTGGTTAGGTTCATAAGCTTTACAGCATCATCATACAATGTGAAAACCCAATTTAATTAGTATAAAATGAGCTGATAGAATTTGTAAGTGTTGATAACCTGTATCACAGCTGTCCTTCAGAATGCAAGGCATTTCTGCCCTCGGACTCCTGTTTCTAAAAGACAAACATTTTATTCTTCAAAATTGGTTTGGGGTGCTACCTTATCTGTTTTCGACAGACCAAAGATTCCCATTATTCTTTAACTTTGGAATATGACGGAATAAAGCAAAAGTGCTAACATAACTTTATGCACTTTGTCCTGTCTAGGATTGAGAAGCTGCAGTAGTTTGATGTAGTTTTCGACGCAATTTTCATCATGGGTCATCGGGAAACACTATATCTCTCTGTCGATATTTGTACGTCCGATCTCCCTAGCCTTGCCAAATGCAAAAACCTTTGAAGGCACTGGGTTGGTAATGTTGTCATTGTATGGTATTATTATTTAGCCATTTGTGGAGGATTCTTTTTGTTGAAATTGCTGTCTCATAGCAGACTATTGAACTTTAGATATGCTTTGGAAACCCGTAATTGAAGAGCGGCCATGGTCTGCTTGTGAAGCTATGATCTCCGAGTTGATGATCTCTCTCTAGTCACTACCCTCTTCTAATGCGAGTATTTATGCACCTTAGTCATCATGTGATAACATCTTTATGACGGTTCATAGTTTTTAGCTTTCTACCCCGTGTTACAGTGATAAATTTCGTTTGTTGAGTGAGGATTAAGAGAGAATCCTTTGTTTTTCAATGGCAGAAAGTATCTGAATGCTTGGATCGTTCCACTTTGTTTTTGGAGCAAAAGACGTTTGGCGATACTGAAAGTGCCCTGAAGATTATTGCAGAGGCTTTAGTTATAAGCCCATATTCAGAGCAGTTACTGGAAAGTAAAGCTGGAGCACTTTTCATGGTATGCGTTATTTTTTGTTGAGAAAATGCTCTTTTTATCTCTCTTTTTTTACACATGCATGGCCATCTATAATTTGCAACCTATATTGTTACTTTATAGTCTTGATTATGAATGTTTCTCATTTGAAGTTGCGGAGGTATGAAGATGTTATACAGCTGTGTGAGGAGACTCTGGAAGCTGCTGAAAAGAATTTTTCTATATCGGGTGCTAATGAGCTACTATCCAATATGGATGCTGAAATTTTGGAGAACTACTTGTTTCGTACATGGCGGTTTGGTTTAATATTTAAGTCAAACTTCTATTTAGGAAAGCTAGAGGAAGCTCTTGAATTTCTGGAGAAGCAAGAGACATGGAATTCTATGGTGGCAAAGTAAGCGTTTCCTTAAATATCTGTCCACTATCTTCTTTTAATAAAGCTTTCGCATCCATCATGGGTCCTACAAGGCTACAACAAGATTGATGAGAATTATTGTCTTTAGGTTTGGAACAGAGAGTCTTGAGTCACTAATACCTCAGCTTTCGACTGTACGTGAGCTAGTACGACATAAGGTATGTCAGTTGTTTGTTTTAAGTTGTTGATTCCGAACTTTGCATTTGTTATACTGGGTTTAACAATTTACGTTATGATGATAAAGATGATATTGTTGATGATGTCCATTCGCATAGTGATTAAGAGTTGAATATAAGTATGGATTCTCCGTTGCTTCTTATTTACCCATACCATTAGCCAGATGAGTGACTCTTACAATATGTTCCTTCTAAGTGATTCAGTCCTTCGAAGTTACATGGGTGAAGCTGCATTCATTGAATACCCATCCATTTGTGGGAGCGTCTTGAGGCACTAGTGTAATGTTGTTTTAGAATCATTAAAGTTGCTTCTGGAAAAGTGGCGAAGATTGCTTTCAAATAACTGTAATAGCCTCACTGACAGTATTTGAATATAGTTGCTTGAAACCAAGAGAAGTCGGTGAGTGACACTGTAGAAAAACAGATTTTGCCCTTTAAGAAACATCTACAGTGACCTCTATTGAAGATTCTTTATAATGGCGTATTGGAGTATCGCAGGACAAATTATTATGTATAGTTAAATTTAAACTTTTCAGGAAGTGAATTAGGTTTAATTGGTCAGTGTTGTTACTAGCAACTCTTTAACCCTTTGTCTAGATGACACGTTTAACCCTTAGTCTCGAACTCTCGACTCTTGATGAAACAATTTGGAGGGAAAAGGAGGGGAGGGAAATCCCTTGCATGGATAATGAGCTGGGCTGGAGGATGATTAAGGGATCATTTTCCCTCCCTGAACCCAAATTAAAATCCATTTGTCTGGATGGTACAATTTGGAAGAAACGGAGGGAAGGGAAATCTCTTGTTTGGATAGCAAGTTGGGTTGGAGGATAATTGAGGAATCCTTTTCCCTCCTTGAACCCAACTTAAAATCCGTCACACCTAGGAAATATTTGAAAAGAAAACGCCATTGGCTTCTTTCTTCCTTTCTCTCCCCTTCCCTCTAACTATTGTATCCAAACAAACTCTCAAGTGTATTAGTTATTTGTGAAGTGAGATATCTGCTTTGATTGTAGTCTGCAGGTAATAGAGCCTTTCAAAAAGGAAGGCATGCAGAGGCTGTTGAACATTATTCAGCTGCTTTATCGTTCAATGTGGAATCACGTCCCTTTGCTGCTGTCTGTTTTGGCAATCGTGCTGCTGCTTACCAGGCATTGGGTAATATCACTGATGCCATTGCTGATTGCAGTTTGGCAATTGCACTGGATGCAAATTATTTGAAGGTAAGCTTCATGAATTAATATTTTGGTGATACTATCTTAGTCCTACAAGTGAAATTGTATATATACGTCATGACATCTAGCATTGGTTTAATTTTTGGTTATATTTTTCTGACTGTTGGCATATAGGTCTAACCATTGCACTATATTAGGTCTGTAGACTCTAATGACATCTAGTGCTGGTTAAATTCTTGGTGATTCTATTCTATTGGTCCCTGCCTTGAATATAGAGGCCTAACCTTAGTTTAAAAAAGCGCGCCTCTAGTGCGCCTGAGGCACGCCTTGGATAAGGCACTAGCCAAAACGGCTTGGTGCATTTTAGGTGCACTTTTAGACAAGGCTCACCTAACGAGTCTCATCAGTACACACTTCCCATATCTTTTTCTTTGAGATCTTTAAATTATGGAATATTTTCCCATTATTCTTAACTTCTACTCATTTACATGTTATCCAACTTGAAAAGTCCTAAAAAGGTATTGTTGCCCAAAATTTCATTTGGAAAATAAAATTACGTTGCTAAAAATAGGGCGCCTCACGTCCATGAGGCATATTCCTTCGCCGTACGCCTCGTGCCTCAGCGCCTTGGTGCGACTTACGCCTATTTAAACTAAGGTCTAACTATTGAGCAATTTCAGGCAATATCCAGAAGAGCCACTTTGTTTGAGTTGATAAGAGATTATGATCAAGCGGCTAAAGATCTTCAGAGGTTGATCTCTCTGCTAAGTAAGCAGATAGAAGAGAAGAGCAATTCAATGGGAGCATCTGTGCCAACAGGCACAGCAGCTGATCTGAGACAAGCACGTCAGAGGCTCTATCAGATGGAGGAACAGGCTAAAAGAGGGATACCTTTAAATTTCTATCTCATCTTGTAAGTATTCGTAGGCGATGTTTGCTTTTTCCCTTCTATTCAAAAATTTATCCATTAACTGTCAAAAATTTCCTCATCCTCATAATGTAAAAAGTCAAAACCATCCATTGTACTGTTTCATATGAGAATTTGTAAAACGAAATAGTTGTCATCCTATGCAATTCTCGATACAATTTTTATTATGGGTCGTCCAATTACAGCCTCTGTAAATGTGTTAACAACACTAGGTTAAGACCGCTTACATCTGAATTGTAGATTTTTCATACTGAAGAGTCCATATTTACTAATAATACCTTGAAATGTCATTGGAATTTCGATGCATGTCGTGGATTTAGTAGTGCGTGCATAGTTTTGAGAAATGATTTTGCGTCTACTAATATCAGTTCCTATTTCAAAAACTTATGGCAGGGGAGTGGAGGCATTGGTCACAGCCACAGACCTGAAAAAAGCTTATCGCAAAGCGGCTCTACGGCATCATCCTGATAAGGTTACATTTTACACAAGCTTTGTCATCTGTCTGCTTTTCCTGTGCACGTTCAAGAAGTTCTAACTTCTAAGAATAGGGTTTCAAAGTATAAGGGGTCTCGACTCTCAACTTCATCAGTTCAATAGTATTAATTAGAAAATAGAGAGAATTGTTGAATTACATAATGCGTTTAGTTTATCTGTGGCCTGTGGGGGTTGGTAGTCGTGTCTATTTTGATGAGGTGATTTTTTTTTTTATAACTTTTATCAAAAAATCTGGAGAACTTATAATTTGGAGTCTCACCGGCCTTACCATTTAAAATAAGGCCCTCTCAAATCCGTTAGACGGCCCCCCCTGCCAATGTGCTTCACTGACACATTTCTTGTTGGTGTAGGCTGGTCAATCATTGGCCAGAGGTGAAAGTGGAGATGATGGACTGTGGAAGGAAATAGCGGATGAGGTCTATAAGGACACGGATAAACTTTTCAAGATGATTGGCGAGGCTTACGCTATTCTGTCAGACACGACTAAGGTGATGCAAACAACCTCTTGTATCCTTTCATGTTAACGTGTTTGTTATGCAACTGGAAAAAGGCTGTGTTACAGTCTTAAAGTCACTCGAAAGGGGAAAGATCCTAAAAATGTTCCAACAAATTATAATCCGAGACATTTTTATGCTTTAGGTTGAAACTAGTTTTGTGATCAATCAAAACCATTTGTTTGAAAGTCACTTTCGACTTCATGGCATAGGGAAAAGCTATGTTACTCAGGCACGGCTACGGCCACGCCCACATGGTGTACATATTCTGATATATCCATATATATCCAAGTGTCGAACTTGGCATGCCATGTTTTTTTTCGACCCGGGACCCTTGTCCTAAAATGAGGATACACGTACGCATCTTCAAACCTAAAATGTAGTTACAAATTTGAAATATTCGCGTCTTAAAGTGACAAAAATGTTTCAAACAAAGTCTAGACTCTATACTGATTGTTCTTTTGGGAATTTGGGCTCTTCTAATAGAAGTGTGAGATTGATTGGTAAGGGTAAGGCAGCGGCTTCCCTACCCATATTCTTGGCGTCATGTCAGTCACAGGCACGTCTCCATAAGTGAGTGTCGAAGTAACATAGGCCAAAGGAGTCTTACGTTGAATGCTGCCCTTGTCCAGTGCGGTACTCATAAAGTCTGCTTAAAGAGGTTTCTAACTTAAAGTACTACTATATCTTTTGCAGCGAACCCAGTATGACATTGAAGAAGAGATGAGAAATGGCACTAAGAAAAATATGTCAAAAAATCCAAATGACACTTCAAATTACGCAGAGGAAAGAGGCGGAACAGGACGACAATGGCGAGAGGGATGGAGGTCTTCTGCCGGCCCTTATTCACGAGGGTTCGAGCCTAGACCAGGTAGATACTATTAACAAAACTTGACCTTGCATAGAATGCATTAAATCCGCTTGTTTTTTTTTTTTTTTGTGAAAATTTATGTAATTACCACAGCAAATTTTGGAGTTGGTTAATTGTTTCTCCACTCAGAAATGCTCTAACCAAAGTGAATCTGAGGTTGAAAGTACATAATTTTTTTTTTCTTTTTTTGGAATTTTTTTTTCATGTCTTGAGAGGCCTATTGTCTGTTGATATGGGCAACTTGTATATATCAAAGACAAGTAATTTGGTTTAAGATAGGTTGTGATTATTTTTGGTTTTCCCACTGTCTCTTTAATCCCCCCTATAACTAAAAAAGTACTCCCTTAATAAGTCTACAAAAGTTCTCCAAATTCCAACTATACCTTAATCACAAGTAATTTCTGAGTATGATAGATTCCAAGTATCGTAGTAAAAGTTTTTTCTACTTTTTCGTATTGCAAAGAAAATATATGGGTATTCTACTTAAATTCCTTTTGAGTTGTTTAGATACTTTTGCCTTAAAAAGTTACGAGTATGCTAATTAAGTTTTTTATGTTTAATCATGTGAGTCGTAAATTATACGAGACTTTTTAAGCCTCGTAATAAAGTTTTTGAGCTGTATAATTATATTTGCTTAGATTCCGAGTATGGTAGCAAGTAGACTTTCCGAGCATCAAAATAAAATTTTCGAGTTGTATAGTTCTATCAGCTAAGAAAAAAGATTCCGAGAAACGTAGTAAAGTTTTTAAGCTATTTAAAAAATGACACTTGTAGCCTTGGAAGTAATACATCAGAAGTATAATATACATATTGTAACTTTTAATATGCCACAAGACAATGGTGACCCTCTACATATATACTAAAATTAAGTTTTGTTGCTAAAAATAATAGTAAATAGAAGTATAAGTGTCACAAATTCTAAATTATGAAAATAGAGAAACATAAAAAAAAACTTCTTAAGTGTGTTATTTAAATAATTTCCGACATTAAAACACTAAAGGGGACTAAAAAAACAATCGATTATATAAATGTTAAAGTGTCAACTTCATTCTTTTTCATCTTTCCATTTTATACTACTAACCTGTTTTAACGTTTAAAATAAAAATATGATATTTTTTTTGTACCTTTTCTGATTTTGTTTTTTTAATATATATATATATATATATAGTGTTGGGTTCTTGTGAGTTTAATGTCTTATGGTGAGTTGGTACTCACAAATCTAGACCATAAGATTAACCTAAATCAACGATCCATATTTAATATCACTGTTATTATAAATTACATCCCCACTCTCTGCCCCTTCTAATTAAATAGAATCAAAATCAAAACTATCTTCATCTTTATCCGATTCTTTTGATGTATCATATTAGAACATCGATTCGTATATTAATAAGCAAATAGAAAAAAATCAAATCACCGATTATTTTTCTCGAATTCTTTCTATTCAACAAAATCATAACGTCGATCGCTGAATGAAGATGAAGAAGAGCGATTGAATTCAATTTATCTAAACATGACTAATGTTGTTTGTGTCTAATAGACGTTATTGATTAATTCATTTGTCTAATTGTTGAAGGATGGTGATTACGAAGCAACGGAGGAGTCAAGGTGGCTTCGTGAAGAGTAGTGATGGCTCAGCGAAGAACGGCGATGGCTCGAGAAGCATCTCGCCGGAATGTTGAACGGAATTGGCTTTTACTTCAAACTCGACGTTTGTAATCGGAATATAAGCAAGGAATAGTTCGCTGAATTTCAGTAAAGAACTGGTGGACGAGTGCTAGTCGAGTTGCAGCGGAGCAAAAGATTAATAATAATAATAGTTGGAATAAAATAAAGGGGAGAGATTGAAGATGGTGAATTAAAAATGCATGTGTCGTCAATTTGTTGACTTTTTGATAATGTTATTGCTGTTAAAACTAATAAGTACGTTTTTCGTTATTTGGTTTTAACAATCATTATGATACATGATTACTTGCCTACTGCACCATTTTAACTTGGTTTTTACAATGATTATACTGCTTATGGATTGGTTTAACTTTGTTTACTTTATTTTTAGATGTTTTTAACAACACTTTTTAATTGGCTGTAAATTTGTCATGACGACGATGATGATAGATCGTTCGATATCGTGTGGGCTCGATTGAGGAGTACAGTGAAGAGCTTGAAAGAATTAGTGTTGCACACTTCGTTTCTGTCAAAGGATGATCTTATCTAGCTTTGATCTTATCCAATAGTCGTTTCCTACTTTTCCATGTGTTTACTCTATACAAAAATTCTCATCTACTTTATCCGTCTTAATAAATACGGGTTAAAAAACATATCATTTGCATATATAGGAAAACCGAATGCTTAGTTATTAAAAAAATGTTTTGTCCAACTCTTTCAAGTAACATTCTATTTGTCTCATTTTAATCTGTCTCAAGAGAGTCTTATTGTACTCTATAAGCCTCACAAGAATAACACGGGAGTAGCACAATAATACCGGAGTAACAGCACACTAACACAAGCATAACACCGGAGTAACATCACAGTAACACAAGAATAACACCGGAGTAACAACACAGTAACACAAGAATAACACCGGAGTAACATCACAGTAACAGAAGAATAACACCGGAGTAACAACACAGTAACACAAGAATAACACTGGAGTAACAGCACAGTAACACAATAATAACACCGGAATAATTAAAAAAAATGAGTGCGGTGGACTCAGAATTGCGACGACTACTAAGAGTAACAATTAAAAAAAATGTTTTGCCCAACTCTTTCAAGTAACATTCTATTTGTCTCGTTTTAATTCGTCTCAAAGGAGTATTATTGTACTCTATAAGCCTCACAAGAATAACACTGGAGTAGCACAATAATACCAGAGTAACAACATAGTAATGCAAGAATAACACCGCAGTAACACAAGAATAACACCGGAGTAACAACACATTAACATAACAATAACACCAGAGTAACAACACAGTAACACAAGA
>JAIUZE010009451.1:0-16582 GCA_022085475.1 Heliosperma pusillum | reverse complement strand
GAGATTTTATGATAACAAAAATGAGTGTTTTTGGTTTGGGTTCTTTATAGTTAACGTTATCGAAAACTGGGTTGTGGTATGAGATCATACTTAGTAGATTAGTAGATGTTTCTATGATCATTTCCTAAAACATTTCACCCTCTTTGTATAAGTATGTCACAATGGGGAAAGTGCATCAATAGTTATTAAACTGACATGTTTGGATATACCTTGTCAACTTTCTTTTGTGTCCTTATTCTCGATGGAGAGCGAAATTTTGAAATGATATGTGGTCAAAGTGAGGATATTAAAAGTGTACTCTTGTAGATGCAATTATACAATTTTCAACGTTCAATGTCTTGATAGTTAGTATAGTCAGGAGTTACTATAGCTGCTTGTTGATTTTCTTGATTTTACAATACCCTTGTTCAAAACTTTTAATATGAACCTATGTTTCTTAATTCCTAAAGGGTTATTTCATAGAATAGTACAACTCAAAATGTTAGCTTGTTAGCTTGATTATTAATAGGATAGCGTTTGATCACAATTAGGCAATTAGTTATGCGAAGGTTTGGCTGTAGCCGTGCATGTCCGACAATGTGGTGTGCATTTATAGTGTAGCTTGAGAGGGACTATTTGTAATGTGTGCTCATATGTCGATGTACGGTGATGTTCTCAACGAAGATTTTCACAGTTATTTGCTTGATTGACAAGATTTTCTTCAAAAAGTCTTCGTTATTAACACAATTAGGAAATCAAGCCTAACTTGGTATTTTAAATTCATAAATTATTAGTCTTTATATGGCTTTACGTACCTTTATGACGATTGTGTTGGGTTTCTCCTCTCTTTTACCGGTTAGCATATTTTGTTATTGAGAAAATCTCTGTTTTTGGGAGATGTTAGAATTTAGATTGAATGTTGTCAAGGAACCCTCTTCGTTTAGTTTATAGTGGAGGGGCGATTGGTTGGAGGAGTTTTCAGGTGTGTAGTGTGTGTTTCTGGCTAAATTGCGAGCTGAAACAATATAGAAGAGTGCATTTTGTGAACTTGAAACTGTTGCAAATTTGTTGTGCTTTCAGCTAACTACTAGACTGTTGGACTTCCAGATCCCTATTGTTGATGTTTGGCAATGGAGTTCGGAGAAGTGCTTGCGGTCCAATGAGCGCTGATGCAACACGTTTAGTGTATTGATGGGCCGGTACTACTTTACATAGAAGGTGAGGAATGATAGCCTCTATAGTCTGGTTGCTCAACAGCCAAAGAAAGTTGTTCAACAAGTCATGGCAAGTTTGAAAGGCAGGCTGCAACATAGGGCTGAGATAAGCGGATAAGATGTGCATTGGTTTTTAAGTTTTGTTTGCTCAGTTTTATGGGATAATATCCTAGTGATTGAATTTGGATGGGAGTGCGCCTTCTTTCCTCTAACTTGATTTTGTATTAAACAATAGAGAACGAGATTTCATTCAAACCCATTATATGTATGGTTGACAAAGTTTGAACTGTTATGTAAATGTATTTGGAAGATACTTCCTCCACTCCAATTAATTCTCTACATTTGTGAAATATATGTGAGTTATATATTTTTATCAAGTGTATAGAATTGATTGGAATGGAGGATGTATCATATTGCTTCTAATCTACTTTCATGACCTCGCTACAAGGAGTTCAACTACGCTAATATAACTATCTTGGGGTACGACGCGCGAAGCGCGCCGTACAACAACTAGTTATACCTAAAGGATGAGGAATAAAACGAAATATTATAACAGTTTGGGTGTAAGGAGGACCGTATTCCTTCCGGAGGACACAAGAATTACTCTGGATGAAAATGTATGAATGATAATGACAAGAATGAAGATCTATGAATTAACAAATTCTCATTTGTGACGGTACGACCCGTCGCAAGCTTGCGACGGGTCAAATTGCCCTCACAAAGAACAAGTGAGGGGCAAGTGGGGGACAAATGGAGCATCTCACTTGCCTTGCCACTTGCTCTTTGTCAGGGGGATTTGACCCGTCGCAAGCTTGCGACGAATCGCTCCGTCACAAGCAAGACTTATTGCTACGAATTAGAGGAAAGAAAAGAAAATAAAGAACAAGGTTATTTTGTCCTTTATTCGGGTGACATTACCAATTTTAGTGCGATAAAAAAGGTAAAGATAATGCCACTAAAAAATCTTTTATCCCAGAATTTTTATCCCAGTTTATCGTCTCTGCTGAAGTAAATGGTCTTTTTAAGGGAATTAAGATGTCAAGAAGGTCGGAAGCTATCTCACATCTCTTATTTGCATATGATTCTATTTTTTTCATTGAAGGAGATTCTAATTCCTGTCGGGCGTTGAATAAAATAATTGATCAATATTGCAAGGCTTCAGGACAAGTGATTAATAAGAATAAATCTGCCATCCTGGTTAGTGCTAATGCAACCTTATCCTTTGCTAGAGATTGCTATGAGATTTTCGATGCTATTGGTTCTTCAACGATAAGAAGGTATTTGGGAGCTCTGACAGATATTGGAATTGATAGGAGCAAATCTAAAAAGTATATTTTTAGATATATTGTAGATAACATTTCTAAGAAAATATCATCATGGAAGGGAATACTTCTCTCTCAAGAAGGTAGACCCACTTTGATTTCGTCCATCCTTTCTTCTCTCTCGACTTTTATTCTATCGGTTTTCAAATTACCGGTAAGTGTGGCTTCAAGAATTGATTATCTTTTGTCACATTTTTGGTGGAAGGGGTTGAAGAAATATCAGGGTATCAGCTGTTGTAGTGATAAGTGGATATTTGTATGATTTTAACCCCCACTTTAGCTCGGTTTTGTATGTCATTTGTGCTTTGTTAAGCCATTTTATGAGCTAATGTCGTCTTTTAGGCGAATTCTTGTGTTCTAACCTGTTTTGTAGGGAAAGTGACGTTTCTACGCCCATTTTCTATATTCCCGAGCATTTGCCTAGAACCCGACGATTTGAAGAAGAAAGCTTGACCAAGTGAAACGCATTTCGAGAAGGTTCACTAATTCGAAAGAGAGAAGGAGTAAAGACAGTTTCGTAGTTGTCGGAAGATCAATCAATTAGGCGGAAGAATTCATCGCTTTACATCAAACCCTATCAACAAATCCGATTGGAAAGGTCAAGGGGGATGATGGAAGTCAAGTCAAGCAAAGGAAGATGAAACGTTAGTCAACCGCTTCTAGATGCCCACTTACCCGATCGGGTAAGTGTATACCCGATCGGGTATCCTTGCTGATCCGAGCATGGCGGCTCCAACTTCCTATCTTTGTCCTATGTGTTTAATGCCCGACCTCTTCTCCACGAAACCCTAATACTATAAATAGATGCTCTAACCCCTCTTCTCAAATCATCCACATCCATCTCAATCTCTATCTCATACAACTCACAACATCTCCTTTCTTTTGTCTTTAGTTTTTAGTCTTTCTAGTTTAGATTTTCTTCTTCTTTTGTCTTTTGTTCTTAGTTTATTTCTGTCCATTTCTTATCAAAACATTAGTTTAGTTTAATAAGAATTTCAATCTTTGTAGTCTACTTTGTTGGGTACAAGTATTGTAATTCAAGGAACGATTATTCTATGCAAGGGATTTCTATTATCGTTATCACTTCCGTTGTTGATCGTCCCTAGGTATTCCTAATTCATCCTTTGCTTATTATCCTTTATTGTTTTCCATTTGATTGTTATTTTCTATTCATATCATTTAGATTCATTTTCATGTTGTTACAATCGTAATTTCATTCCTTAGATTGTCAAATAGCGTCGTTATTATCGCCTTATAGAGAGTCTAAATTATTGTCAGAAACCAACTAAACATGTTTATCCTAGTTTTCATTGTTAATATCATCTTAAACATAAACATAATCATGAGTGAGTAGTCACCTTTCTAGGGTGTAGGGTAGCCATGTTAGATTGATTAAAAGATGATAATTGGATAAAAGAAATTGTGCCTTTAAAACATTGTGTCTATGCATGTTTGGACTTTAACGATAGTTGACGATTCCTGATTACAATCATTGACTAGTATGGAATTCTTTTCCAAAGTAGACATACGAGATTTGAATAGACAAAGCATGACATAGTGGATTAAGACCTAGTAAATCGCCTGAATGCCTGCTAGACCATCTGATCTATGATTGTAATGAACAAACCATTCTTACGAACGCGCAATGAATTATTTTCATATCCTAAATCCAATTTCATCAATATGTCAATCTATATGTGCGAACTTACTTCCCTAGATGCTTCTCATCATTGTTAAATCATCATTTGTTTTATTGTTTTCATTTTAGTTTGCTCTTATTTTGTTTTTATTTATGTTCTTTATTAGTTTAGAATTCAAAACCTCAAAACCCAGAAAATCGTTAGATAAAACTCAATTGTGAAACGAGTCACAATCCATAGGAAATACCATCTCCCTGAGAATCGACCCCTACTTCCCTAATTACATTAATTTGTTATTAGCCTAGCCTGGGTAAATTATCTTTGCATCGGGCTTGCGACAGGCACGATCAAATTTTGGCGCCGTTGCCGGGGAGCACGGTTTAATTTTCCTTTTCTTGTGATTTTTATCGCAATTAGTTTTATCTAGTCTTTAGGAACCCAAATTCCTTTAGACCTCTCTTGATTTTTCATCTTAGCTTTTCAATCTTATGCCCAGATCTTCTAGACTAGGGACCCCTATTCCTTTAGCCCCCGAACTAGAAAGAACTCTGCGTAGGAAATTAAAGCTATTCAACGAAATTTCAAAAGCTTCTGATATTTCAAGTTTAGATCGTATTCGTGAGAAATACTCGGATATCTTACCTAATCTTGAAGGAGAAGAAGATCCATTCTCATCTCCATTTCCAAAAACCAATCAACTTTCAACCAACATTCCATCTTCATTTTCACAAACAAAAATGGTTCGACTTTCCGACCATTCCAAACCCACCGCAGATACACTTCCAAAGGGTATCGCTACACTTCAAATTACAGCCCAAAACTTCGAAATCAAACCTGCCTTCATCAATCTAATAGAAAGAAATCAATTTGGTGGCAATGCCACAGAAGATCCCAACGTTCATATCCAAAACATCTGTGACTATTGCTCCACGATTAGACAAACTGGAGTATCCCAAGAACATCTGAGAACGACAATTTTGAGATCAGTGAGCTGGAAAGGGACTTGACTGGAAAAGAGATACCATCTGAAGTAGTTGAGGAGTTCATAAGCTTAATTGAAGCTCCTGCCAAGGCAGAAGTACATAAACCTGAACTTAAACCTCTTCCCTCAAATCTAAAATATGCTTTTTTAGATGAGTATGAATATTGCCCAGTCATAGTGAGTGTTCTCCTAGATGAAAATCAGTTAAACTCACTATTGACTATCTTGAGAAAACATAAGAAGGCAATAGGTTATAAACTGGAAGATCTCACTGGCATAAGCCCCGACTTTTGCATGCATATAATCAACTTAGAAGAAGGCCAAAAACCTTGTGTTCAAGGTCAACGCCGTCTTAATCCTAACATGCAAGAAGTAGTTAAAGCTGAAGTTATGAAATTGCTACATGCTGGCATAATCTATGCAATTTCTGACTCAAAATGGGTTAGCCCTGTCCAAGTTGTTCCCAAGAAAGGAGGAACAACAGTAGTCAAGAATGAAAAGAATGAGCTCATCCCCACAAGGATTGTGACGGGATGGCGTATGTGCATTGACTACAGGAAGTTGAATCAATCAACTCAAAAAGATCACTATCCTCTACCCTTCATTGATCAAATGCTAGAGATGTTAGTTTGCCACAAATATTTCTGCTATCTAGATGGTTACTCAGGATTTTTCCAAATTCCTATCCACCTTGAGGACCAAGAGAAAACCACCTTCACCTGTCCCTATGGTACTTTTGCTTATCGTCGAATGCCATTTGGCTTGTGTAATGCACCTGCCACTTTACAGCGTTGCATGACTAGTATCTTTTCAGATTTTGTTGAGACTATCATGGAAGTATTCATGGACGACTTTAGCGTCTATGGCATTTTCTTTGATAATTGTTTGACAAATCTATCGAAAGTTCTAAAACGCTGTGAAGAAGTCGACCTTGTTCTCAATTGGGAAAAATGTCACTTCATGGTGAACGAAGGTGTAGTTTTAGGACACATTATTTCTGAGAGAGGTATTGAAGTGGATCGAGCTAAGATCCAAGTTATTGAACAACTGCCACCACCTGCTAATATAAAAGGAATCAGGAGTTTCCTTGGTCACGCCGGTTTTTACCGACGGTTCATAAAAGATTTTTCTAAAATAGCCAAGCCCCTGACTGAGCTCCTTTTCAAGGATGCACCTTTTAATTTCACAAAGGAATGCCTTGAGGCATTCAACAAAATCAAACGTGCTTTAATCACCGCACCTATAATCCAGTCACCTGATTGGAATCTTCCTTTTGAATTAATGTGCGATGCGAGTGATTATGCCGGTTGAGTTGTTTTGGGGCAAAGAAAGGAAAAGTTCCTTCATGCGATTTACTATGCTAGTAAAACCTTAGATCCTGTCCAAATCAACTATGCCACCACTGAAAAAGAACTTCTTGCCATTGTCTACGCCTTAGACAAATTTCGTTCTTACCTTATAGGATCGAAAGTCATTGTTTACACTGATCATGCTGCTTTGAAATATCTGCTTTCAAAGAAAGAGGCAAAACCTCGACTTATCCGATGGATCTTACTCCTTCAAGAGTTTGATCTAGAGAACCGGGATAAGTGATACGTGTCGTTTGCGCATACAAATTAACAATTTATTTACCTATCTTAACCTCAAAAATATAAACATAGTAAAGGATAAGTAGGGTCGATCCCACGGAGAGACTGGAAAAACTAATTAACTAGTCAGCGATATTCATTAACTAACTTACATATATACTATTATTTACGGCTATTAACATATTTACGATAAAGGGGGTTTCATTTGTGATTTTAATAAACTAACGTAACTAAAATACTAATGTCTAAAAATGAAGTTGAATACTCGATTAAGCACATATTCTCATGGTAATTTTAGCTTGGCAACCGATATTTGTTTACGTCAATTCTTTAATTTATTTATAGATTAACTGTGGAACTCAAGATAACAAGAACTCCCTATCTTCTCTTAATTACAACCGACCTGAACTAAGCCTAGACCGATTCTAAACTAACCGACCGATGTAAGTTTGTGACACCCTACTAAAGACCGGATTAGTAGCATTATTGAACCAAGAAAACATAATTAATCCAGTTAACCACTTAAATGTCGTCACTACCTAACTGATTAACAGACCAAATTCTACTCCCAACCTAAACTAACCCCAATTTGCAGAGATTAATTCAAATAGTTGCTACTCGGATTATATAACTCGAACTAAGCCAGAATCACACAATTAGCAGAAGCATACAATTCCAATTATAATAAGATAACAAATTAATAAAATGAATTGCAACTTATAATTAAAACGAGCAAAACTTTGGATACAAATAACTGAAGATTAACCATAAACAACTAACGGTTTAATACTAAAATTAATCAACGAATTCAACCATAAATTAGGTACAAAGAAGAAGCAAGAAGAACTTATTTTTATTGCCCGGAACCCGCAACTCGACCCTCGGATATCACGCCTCCGATCGAACCCGAAATTCACCCATACTCGGACGTGTACTAAGACGGCGTCCGAGAACCGCTTCATCTTCTAATTGTGACCCAAATGATTGAACCGTCACTCATTTCGCTCATCTTTCTCTATAAAAATATATGGGTATTCACCTCCTCTTAACTCTGAGATTGAGACGGGTTTTTATACTGATCTTTGGATATACGGGATATTTTTCGTGATATATTTTTGGAAGTATTTGGCATGCGTAAAATACGAAAAAGGATAGAAATTGAGAAGTTGAGATGGAGTAGGAGTTCCCATTGTTGTGCTCTATCGTTTTCCGAAGCTTCTGGAGTCTTTCTTTCACTTAGCCACTGTACTCCTCAATTTGATATGCTCTTGTTCACTTGTTGGATTCCCACGTGCCAACCAACTTAAGTTTCTTAATTGCCTTTGACCGATTAATTTTGCAAAGCCCATGTCCTATATGAGTTAGTTAAGTTTACGTCTCTTGTGTATGATGTGTTTATCCGTGCTTGACATGGATCTTGGTTCCTTGGTATACTTTCTTGCTAGTTTTACTCCCTTAATTTAATAGTTTATTACCTGTTAATTCAAAACATATATAAATTAATTCATTTAATAAGGAAAATAATATATAAGTGATTAAATCACGAAACTATCAAACTTTCAGCAATTAACTCAAATAATGCAAAAGGCGACCGTAAAAATATATAAATAAGGGGTGTAAATATGATTAAATACCGTCTTATCAAATTCCCCCACACTTAGCTTGTTGTCGTCCTCGACAATGACAAAACATTAGCCAAAGATAATTATCAATCTCAAAGATTTTAGACTTAACCAGAACAAGTTTATCGACGACAAACTAAAAACGTTTTTAAAAATCATTTTAATTAAGTTAGTAAAGTCAATGAAAAACATTTTAAGTTAGATTAGGAAGTAACGTATACTAAACTTTCCCTCCAGTCCAAACTATACGACCAATTAATTCACCAACATAAATATTTTAAACTGCTTCTATATTACAATTATAAATAATTGCATTAGCAAGACACTCGGTCCAACTACCTTTGTGCGCGTGTGCAAATGTATTGACTCATAGAGGCGGGTTTTGGCAATTTAAGATCAAATGGAAAATTTACTTTCTGTACATTTAGTACGAGGATCGTTCTCCCGAGCATTCAAGTGTATCTGCCCTCAATAAACCTACCACCAACATTCACTTCATTCTCTGTTTCATTTTTTTCCTTTCTTTTTGTTTTCATTTTTCTTTCTGTTTTTTTTTTCTTTTTTCTTTTTTCTTCTTTCAACTTTCTCTTTATCTTCACAAAACCTCCAACGTTCGTAACCGTCTATCCAGTGACCCCTTGTAGCGAGCTTTCGACCAATGGATCCCGCCCATCCGGACAAGTCATTAGGCATTCTCCCAGTCATTGTACTGGGTTCCCCTAAGGATCTAATTACTCGAGCCACCGGATAGAATTTTTGTTTAAATGAGGTCAAATAATCTCCCTGAAGCCCTGATTAGGAGTCACCTATGAAAGCAAATTAAAGACCGGCTTACCCCCACACACTAGAGTCAATGAAAGTGTAAATAAAGGTAGCCAAATAAAGTGCTTTACAATTCTAATTTAAAGGAGACTTAAAATATGCACGTCACCTAATTAATTAATCCAAGTTCAAAATGGAGGAAAAACTCACATATACACGACTTCAAAGGATATATTATTTCAATAGATATTAGTGAAAAATAATTTTGAAGTTAGTATTTTTGAAAAATTGTTAGGTTAGAGCTTGTCGTCGACTCACTCGTCTTAATTATAGTCCAAAAACCACTGAGGCTGTATACTTTTAAAAACGTATTTAAGTTCATGCATTCCTTACAACAACACAACTCCTTGAGGCCGAGGTCAGTACTTTATACACCCCACATATGCCGAAAACAAACTTTCCATCTAATTGGCATCACACATATTTCAGCAAAGTTCAGAAATAGGTAAACAACAAATTTGATGGTAATATTCCCAATAATTATTCACCTGCAACACAGTAGGTATATGCAGCAAAAATTTAAATTTGACCCGAATTTTAAATAACTTAGCTTGCCTCTCCCCCACACTTAAGCTCGACATCGTCCCCGATGTCGAAAATAGACAACGAGATGTAAAATTTAGCATAAATAAAATAATAAGAGGGAATAAGGCACTTAGCGGATTTAATAGTAGGTATAGCATATCGGGTGGCTGCAACTAATACTATAGATTATAGAGCTCCATGTTAGTACTCGTGCCCAAGCTTGCAGTGAGACAGAAGCATCTTTGTATTGCATCACCATGGCTCAAGTGTTATCTCATCTTCATACGATCATCCATGTAGAAAAAATTATGAGCAGATGCACTCTCCCTGGGCAATGTAATCTATTAGATCGTCCCACTCCTTCAGTTTTCAGCTCATTACGACATCCTCCTGCAAAATTAGCATTCTCGAGAAAGACAAGTGAAATATAGATTAAAAAAAATATATATAGAGAGGAAACAAAATACCCATTATACCAGCAGCAATTTTTATTTTTAATTTTCCTAATTTTTTTGTGCAACCGACACTATTAACATCCCCCTACAAAGGTTGCGAAACTCGGGGAGGCACTTAAGCCGACTCAAGTAAGTAAAAAATAACGCATATATATTAAACACACATAAAAGCAATTAAAATAAATAAGCTTGGGTTGCCTCCCAAGAAGCGCCTTGGTTTAAGTCGTGGCTCGACATCCAAATATCCCTCAAAGATAGTCATCTTTTCAAGAGCCAGCTCGAATAAGGTAACATAACTAAAATATTAAACCAGTTCAGTCAACAATAACTCGTGAGGTGCCAGGCAACAATAACCCTCCTTCAATGACAAACTTATAACCATTATGAAATTTATAATTTCTCATGACCACAAGAACTTAGCAACTTTCATCTCATTGTAGACCAACACCATCTTAATTCTATAAAACAATTCTCTCATAACCAGCCAACAACAACGGACACTACCCACATACTTCAGCTTCTGCTCAAACCAGTAAAACTCTTACCCCTTTTTCTCCTGTACTCATAAACTCCTAAAATCAATAGTTCAACCCATGAGTATACTAAGCCAGGATAAAATTTAGGAGAAGAGGTACTTAAAGAT
The DNA here is from genome assembly GCA_022085475.1 of Heliosperma pusillum. NCBI lineage: Eukaryota > Viridiplantae > Streptophyta > Magnoliopsida > Caryophyllales > Caryophyllaceae > Heliosperma > Heliosperma pusillum. Next base: position 5,789 of record JAIUZE010009451.1, on the reverse strand, counting down.
TTGTTTGTATGAGCGCTCTCAGCTGATTAGACGTTGTCTCAGCTGGCATTCGTCCTTGTGCATTCCTGAACTTATAATTGTTTTGAAGTAATCTCATGTATTAGTCTGCAGCTTCCGACTTCTATCGTCACAGTGTCATTAGCATGTAAAGGCATGTAAATGCTGCAATTGCAAATATCGGAATTAGTAGCAACCATTCAAAACAAGGCACCATTACAAACTTAGTATAAGCTGTATGAAAGTTAAAATACAGAGATAATGGTAGCAATAGAAATAATTTTTAGTAGCTCTACAAACAATTAGTTGGGGGTTTAGTCAATAACTTAGAAATCGGTTTCTCCCACACTTAGTCTCAAGTCTCCAATCCTTATAAAGGCAATTTCCGGTCAGGGGAATAAAAGAAAGAATAGGGCATAATTCCGACGATAAGTTTTGCACTTACAATATAGCGAGCAATAGTACGTAGGACCAAGCATACGTAAAACCGGAACACAAGTAGTTAGCAAGACTACAAGCTCCCTAAAAAAACGTCAGTTAACCCATAGTTTAATTTCCCTCGCCTATGTTCCTGTGCACTCTCACAATCAATTTGAACACATTGTTATCATGATGTCAAGGAAAATTCGTAAGAAGTTGATCATTCTTCTCACATGTGCATATAAACCCCATCACTTTCGAAAAACTTATTCTGGCCAGGGTCTAAAGACTTCTCCTCAAATCAGGACATATTAGAATGTGTAAACTATGTTATGCTAAATGATACTAGGTTGACAAATATGAGAGAAACCATAAATATTACTCCGTACAGAATTACTTTAACAGGCTGAACACTTGCTACACAATTAATTTTGATGAATAAGGCGCTGCACAATATTAGTGAAGCTAGATTCAAAAATCGGATGAAACCAAACAGGTGAACAACATGCAAAAATGGTTAGGAAACATGTCGTCAACTAAAAAATTCCAACCTATATAAAATCCAACCAAAATCATAAATTAATGTAAGTTAGTATCAAAATATACAAAGTTACACATAAAAATTAATTCTAACATCAATCTCCCCGGCAACGGCGCCAAAATTTGATACGTGTCGTTTGCGCATACAAATTAACAATTTATTTACCTATCTTAACCTCAAAAATATAAACATAGTAAAGGATAAGTAGGGTCGATCCCACGGAGAGACTGGAAAAACTAATTAACTAGTCAGCGATATTCATTAACTAACTTACATATATACTATTATTTACGGCTATTAACATATTTACGATAAAGGGGGTTTCATTTGTGATTTTAATAAACTAACGTAACTAAAATACTAATGTCTAAAAATGAAGTTGAATACTCGATTAAGCACATATTCTCATGGTAATTTTAGCTTGGCAACCGATATTTGTTTACGTCAATTCTTTAATTTATTTATAGATTAACTGTGGAACTCAAGATAACAAGAACTCTCTATCTTCTCTTAATTACAACCGACCTGAACTAAGCCTAGACCGATTCTAAACTAACCGACCGATGTAAGTTTGTGACACCCTACTAAAGACCGGATTAGTAGCATTATTGAACCAAGAAAACATAATTAATCCAGTTAACCACTTAAATGTCGTCACTACCTAACTGATTAACAGACCAAATTCTACTCCCAACCTAAACTAACCCCAATTTGCAGAGATTAATTCAAATAGTTGCTACTCGGATTATATAACTCGAACTAAGCCAGAATCACACAATTAGCAGAAGCATACAATTCCAATTATAATAAGATAACAAATTAATAAAATGAATTGCAACTTATAATTAAAACGAGCAAAACTTTGGATACAAATAACTGAAGATTAACCATAAACAACTAACGGTTTAATACTAAAATTAATCAACGAATTCAACCATAAATTAGGTACAAAGAAGAAGCAAGAAGAACTTATTTTTATTGCCCGGAACCCGCAACTCGACCCTCGGATATCACGCCTCCGATCGAACCCGAAATTCACCCATACTCGGACGTGTACTAAGACGGCGTCCGAGAACCGCTTCATCTTCTAATTGTGACCCAAATGATTGAACCGTCACTCATTTCGCTCATCTTTCTCTATAAAAATATATGGGTATTCACCTCCTCTTAACTCTGAGATTGAGACGGGTTTTTATACTGATCTTTGGATATACGGGATATTTTTCGTGATATATTTTTGGAAGTATTTGGCATGCGTAAAATACGAAAAAGGATAGAAATTGAGAAGTTGAGATGGAGTAGGAGTTCCCATTGTTGTGCTCTATCGTTTTCCGAAGCTTCTGGAGTCTTTCTTTCACTTAGCCACTGTACTCCTCAATTTGATATGCTCTTGTTCACTTGTTAGATTCCCACGTGCCAACCAACTTAAGTTTCTTAATTGCCTTTGACCGATTAATTTTGCAAAGCCCATGTCCTATATGAGTTAGTTAAGTTTACGTCTCTTGTGTATGATGTGTTTATCCGTGCTTGACATGGATCTTGGTTCCTTGGTATACTTTCTTGCTAGTTTTACTCCCTTAATTTAATAGTTTATTACCTGTTAATTCAAAACATATATAAATTAATTCATTTAATAAGGAAAATAATATATAAGTGATTAAATCACGAAACTATCAAACTTTCAGCAATTAACTCAAATAATGCAAAAGGCGACCGTAAAAATATATAAATAAGGGGTGTAAATATGATTAAATACCGTCTTATCAATAAGAAAGGAGCCGAGAATGTAGTCGCTGACCATCTCTCAAGGATAAGAGTAACTGAATTAGGATTGCCAACACCAATTAATGATTCGTTTGCTGATGATTCATTAATGGCAATTGCCGACTCTTCTCCTTGGTATGCTGATATGGCCAATTTTCTTGTCAGTCGCCAGCTACCTTCTGAACTTTCTTATAACCAAAGAAAGAGATTTTTGCATGATGCAAAATTCTTTGTTTGGGATGACCCTTATCTTTTCAAGCAGTGTTCTGATGGTCTTTACAGACGATGTATCCCCCAGTGGGAAGTTAAAGGAGTTTTAGAAGGATGTCACTCATCTGCTTATGGTGGTCATCATGGTCCGTCCAAGACCGTAGCAAAAGTCTTACAATCCGGGTTTTTCTAGCCCTCGATGTTTAAAGATTCAAAATACTTTGTTATGGCTTGTGACGCTTGTCAACGAATGGGTCAAATATCCAAAAGACATGAAATGCCTCAAAACGGCATATTAGAAGTCGAAATATTCGATGTCTGGGGTATTGACTATCAAGGACCATTCCCTTCTTCTAACGAAAATCGTTATATCTTAGTCGTTGTTGACTACGTTTCTAAGTGGGTAGAAGCAATTATCACTCCCACTAATGATGCTAGAGCTGTGATACGGCTATTTAAGAAGATCATCTTTCCACGTTTTGGTGTACCCAGAGCCGTGATTAGTGATCGAGGAACTCATTTTGGAGAAAAGCAGTTAGACACTCTGCTTGCCAAATATGGTGTGTATCACAGACGAGGATTAGCCTATCATCCTCAGACCAGCGGTCAAGTAGAAGTCTCAAATAGAGTTGAAAACAATTCTTCAGAAAGTAGTCTCAAGATCTAGAACTGATTGGAGTAATAAGCTCGATGACACCTTATGGGCTTATCGCACAGCTTTCAAAACCCCGATTGGAACATCTCCTTATCGGTTGGTTTATGCAAAGGCATGTCATCTTCCTGTCGAGTTAGAGTATAAAGCTTACTGGGCTATCAAAGAACTCAACTTAGACAATAAGCTTAGCGCTGATAGACGACTTTTGCAACTCAATGAGTTAGAAGAATTTCGGTTGCAAGCTTATGAGAATTCTAGGATCTATAAAGAGAAAACAAAGCGTTGGCACGACAAGAGAATAATTAAAAAAGAATTTAATGTCGGTGACCAAGTACTTCTTTTCAATTCCCGTCTGAAAATTTTTCCGGGAAAACTTCGATCACGATGGTCTGGACCATTCACTGTCACATATGTTAGCAAGTATGGCTATGTGGAATTAATGACTAGCAATGGTGAGAAATTCAAAGTCAATGGACACAGACTGAAACTCTACTATAGCAATTCTATCATCGGATGTTTAGATATTGTCTATACGGAGCGTCCATCCCTAACCCAATGGTTTCATAGAAGAATTTGTCGAGCAGGACGTTAAACAAGCGCTTCTCGGGAGGCAACCCGTGTTTTCCCTTTTTGCATTTTTATTTTTTGCTTTTTCCCTTTTACGTTGTTTTGTTTGATTTCCTTTGCAGATGAAAGAGTTTTTGAAGAATTTATGAAGACCTTCCTTGTCTAGTCCAAAAGACTAGCTTGTGTGAGTCCGCGCTGGCTAGTAAGCTTCATTCTTCTTTCATTTTTCCTTTCTTCCCATTAAGCATCTCGTTGCATATTTAGTCTTTGTGCTCACATTGAGGACAATGTGATGTTTAGCTTGGGGAAGGGATTGCATTTTCCCATTTTGCATTTTAGTTGATCATTTTTCAAATTTTGAATAAAAGAAAGAGAAGATTTTTGAGAAAATTTAAATTTTTGAACACGATTGAATGCCTTTCATGCTTTGCTTGCTTGTTTACTATGCTATCATGTTACATTTTCCCAAACTTGGAGCTTTCAAAAGATAATGATTCAATATTTATTAAATTAAGCATACATGGGGATGTCTTGTACACAGTAGGCATGGAATGAATCTATAGATGAGTACGCTTGATCTTGACATTTGGCAAGTTACATATATTGTAAGGTAGAACCTCCTTAGACTGGTACATCTATACCCAGTCTCATTTAGGTGTGTGTAGTTCTCCTTGTGATGTGTGTCATGTCAAAACGCATAAGTATGGTTCTCATTTCATTTCTATAAGCATTGCATTCATGATTCACTAAGATTTAAAGCCTTTTTCACTTTAATTTGCCCCTCAAAATTAGTCCCTTCATACAAATGCCTCACAAAAATAATAGCTACAAATAAAAAAAAAAAAACTTCCTACCTTTTGAGCTAGTAGCTAGACTATGGTATATGAGTGCTCTTTTGAGAAGATTTGTTCCTTAATGTCAAAGTGAATTTGGAAGAACGAAAAGTTCAAGAAGTGAAGTTTTGTTCAAAAAGAAAAAAATGAAAAATCGAAAAAAAAGAAAGAAAGAATAAGAAAAGAGAAGAAGTTGTGAGTATCTCCTCAAAATGTCAAATCAATAGAAGGAGTTTACCCTTGTGTTTCGTGTATAATAAGCCAATCTGTTGCTTCTGGCTTCGTTATTCGTCTTTTGGGAATTCAACGAAAGTTTGGATTGAGTATTCATTTATCATTGGTCAGTTGCTAGCTCATTCTAACCTTCACATGACCATAACTATTTGTCCACCTTTCACCCATTTCCCAAAGTCTTCTTCTTATTTTTCGGCTTCTTTTCTATGTGCATTGTGATCTTTGACTTGTGTTTTGAATTGTTTACCATATTAGACTGCGAACACATTTTCATAAGTCGTAGATAGGTGAGTGTCTCAAAAACATTTACACATAAAGAAATCACCTTTTGCATACATGAGTGTTCGAGTGTGCCGTGAGAGTCCATTTGTCAAAAGATCATGCAAGAGCCGAAATTCTATAGTGAAATTCTTTGTGCTACGCCGTTATGTAAATCTCAGCCATGTTTATGTATCATTCTTACCCACGTTGTTTTTGGGTTATGATTCATTATGTTTTCAAAGTTTTACTTGAGATTTGTTTCTTGATGATGTAGTAGCCAATGCTTACAACCTTGTCCTGGTATTGT